>RJWT010008740.1:0-25946 GCA_004365215.1 Cuniculus paca | reverse complement strand
AGAAATGGCTGATCCCAAATCTAGGACAAGAATGTATGAGTACAAGATGGACATTGAGCATCTTGTCATTCCAGATTGCAAGGAAGCCATCCAAGATGACTGGGTTCTGTCAAAATGACTTAGAAGCCAAATTAAAGAGGGTTCCATTGGCCAAAGATCTATTTAAGCTTCAAAAAAGATAATAATTACAAAGGTTTGAAGTTCATCAAGTATATCTATATATAAGAACCTTCAAAAGGTGCCAGGGAACCAATTTATTTTCTTGAAAACTGATAAAGCGGCCAGGCGTGATGGCACGCACCTGTAATCCCAGCACTCAGGAGGCTGAGGCAGGTGGACCGTTGTGAGTTTGAGACCAGCCTGGGCTACAAAGTGAACTCAAGTCCAGCCAGAACTGAATAGTGAGATCCTGTCTCAAAAAGACCAAAAAAGAAAGAAAGAAAGAAAGAACTGATAAAGAGGATGTTAAAAGAAATAAGATGTGTTATGTACATGTATCAACTCCCCATGATAAAAAACAACCATTATATCCTGCAAACATGTTCTAACAAAAATAAAAATCAAAAAATTAAATAGTAAGTAAAAGAAATAAAGTAACATTTATCCTGTTGTCTTAGTCTATAACAATTCTATAAACTTAGTGTCTCACAAACCACAGAAATTCATTTCTTGCCATTCTAATGCTGAGAAGTTCAAGATTATGGTGCCAACCATGATGAAGTTCTGGTGAGCGCTCTCTCCTAATTCCAAAATGTGCCCTTCTCACTATCTCCCCACGTGGTGGAGTCTCTTTTATAATGGTACTAATTCCATTCATGAAGGCTGTCCACATGACCTAATCCCTTCCCAGAGGCTGCACCTCATAACACCATCACAGTGGAGGTACAATTCTGTCATATAAATTTGAGGGAAACACAAAAGCAGATCATAGTATCTGCTTTTTCTATTTCGACTTTAATAAAAACAATAGATGAGAAAAAGTTTCTTTTCATAAAAGTAATAAAATAGAAATGATAATATTAGAATATTAACTTTTGGGACTGTCTGATGAATAATACAGGCATTATGCATCTGTCAATATAAACACTGATAACTGAACAATGTGCACTTCCCTATAATCTTGCTATATGATACCCATAGTTTTGCCAAAGAGATCATTAAATCTAATGTGTAATCCATTTCCTATTATTTGTAGGAAATAAGATAGAAGAACACAATGAATTGTGTCAAGAGTATTCAAGTAACAAAATCCAGGCTGTGGGAGACACTACAACTCACAAGCAAAAGACAGGATTGAGGAAGAGCATACAGATCAAAAGATACTTAGAAGATGTATTTTAATAGACAGGAGTAAATTAATGGGTTTATGGATACATACTTGACTGAGAAAGTAATAAGACGAATGCAAGGAAGTAATCACTATAAAAGTCAGAGTAGGATGTGTAGGAAGAAGGGAAATTGTGACTGGGATGAGTTACGTGGAAAGGGCTTCCAGAGTCACTGGCAAAGTTTCATTCTTTTAATCTGGATAGAATTCACTTAAAATAATTCATTAAACCATGTATTTGATTTCTTTAGGGTTTTGTTTTATAATATATTTTAAATATTTCAAATATCTAAGTCACATCCCAGACCACTCAATCAAGTTCTCTAGAAGTAGAATCCAAACATTAGTGTCCTTTATAGCCCCCTGGTGATTCCACAGTACAGCTGAGTCTGGGAACCAGCGTGCAAGAGGAATGGCACTTTACTTTGCTTAACGTCATGAGGTTAATTTCTGGTTTCACTTAGTCACTGTATTAGACAACTTCATGTTACTATAATGAAATACTTGATATAATTCATTTGCAAAGAAAAAAGGTTCATTCTGGCTCATGATTTTAAAGGTTCTAGTCCAAGATCACTGCTTTGGGCTTCTGGTGGGGATGCTGGATAGCAATAGTGGAAAGTACATGGTGGAAAAAACTTCTCACTTCATAAGCCAGGAAGCCAAATGGAAGAAAAAGACACTGAGGTCCCATAATCCCCTTCAAGGAATGTCCCCAAAGACCTGAGAACTCTAAATAGGTCCCACCTCCTGAAGGTTCCACATCATCTCCCAATAACACCTGCCTGGAAATGAAGCCTTAACACATAGACCTTTGAGAAACATTCAACATCCATACTACAGCAGCTATCAATCCAGCTGTGTGGCCTGGAGCAAGTGCTTTAAACTCTCTGAATCATAGTGACCCATCTATTACACAGTGAAAACAGCTTACCCAAGTTTGAGACTGGAAAATTTGATTTTCACAGTCACTCTGCATTTCAGAAACTGATCATCTAAGCAAGAGAAATAGAGCTGCATTAGAATTATGTAATCATATCCAAGTTTTAGGCAATTACATATGATATACAATCACATGTATGCAACCATATGAAGAGTTCATGCATGTGTGTGTTATTCAGGGTCCTGACATATGTGTTTCAGGGAGGAGATTTAATGAAAGTGCTATACACAGTGTGTATAGGAAGAAGGGAAACTGTGACTAGGATGGGTCACAGAGGTGTGGGCACAATTACTGTACAGACTCACCACAGTGAGAAATTGTTGCAACCCCTAAGCTGCAAAGTGAGAGAAGGAAATGTGTTACTGCAGCCCAAGGAGAATTGGAGCTACGAAGGAGCCGCACAGTAGGTGCTGTAGCTACAGAGGGACACAGCTTCTCATACTGGATCCATTTGTTCGTATAACTGTATAGATGAATATACCACAATGTATTAATTCATTCTACTGTTGATGGACGTTTGCGTTATTTTCAGATTTTTGTTCTTAAAAAAAAGGTTGCTAAGAATATTCTTGTACGTGACTGTTCATGCACATATGCACAAATTTCTGGAGGGTATATGCATAAGAGTAGAATTTCTGGTCAAAGCATTATGAAATTTTAACAGGCACTGCCAAACTATTTTTCAGAGTGTGTTACCAATTTACATTTCACTGACAGTGTATAAGTTTTCCTCTTCCTCTTGAGTCTTATCAACATTTGCTGACAAAGAGAAACAAGGTGAGAGAACCTATTCAATCAGTTATTGTTAATGACGTATATTTGGATGTCTCCCCAAAGCCTCATGCACTCATAAGTGGGGCTTTCCAGTGGTGGCTGGAACGAGGGTGTATAGATATGGATTAAGGGTTGTGATATCTGGATTAGTCCCCTAGTTGGATCAGCATAGTTCTAGATGTGGTTGAAAGGATTTACTGAAGAGGGAAGCCCCACTCAGGGTGGCAACAATCAAAGGGCTTGTATCCTGAATGGAATATAAAGCAATAGAAAGAAGGCAGGCTTGCGGCTTCCTGTCCGCCCTGCCATGGACTGTTTTTCTTCAGCCATGCCACCCTGCCTTGCCATCCTATGGACTGAAACTTCTACCAACCATAAACTAAAATACACTTTTTCTCCTTCAACATGGGTGTGTCCAGTATTTTGTCCCAGCAATAAGAAAGTAACTAAGACAGTGATCAACATTCATTATTAAACTATAGTAGTTGAAACAGTTGTGGTCCGGGCAAAAAAAACAATGGAAAATATTAGAGTGCAGAAGCATCCCCACAATTACATAGCTAATTAGTGACAAAGGCAGCACTGCAAACTTAGTAAACGGCACTGGGCCAATGGAATATACCTAAAGAAAAATTGAGGCTTGACTCCAGCTCGCACCATACCTAAGACTCAATTCCAGGTGGACAGCAGACCTAAATACAAAAGGCAAAACAATTCATTTTCAATAGAATACTTCATGACCTTGAAGTAGGCCAAAAAAAAAAAAAAATGTTAAGCAATACAAAGAGCGCTTAATTAAGAAGGAAAAGATTAACAAATTGGATTCTATTAAAATTTGGAAATGTTGCCAGGCGTGATGGCACATGCCTATAATCCTAGTGCTTGAAAGGGTGAGGAAGGAGGATCGTTGAGAGTTTGAGACCAGCCTGGGATACAAAGTGAGTTCAAGGCCAGCTCAGACTGCATAGCAAGACCCTGTCTCAAAAAAAAAAAAAAAAAAAAAAAAAAGGTTAGGAAGGGCTGGGGATTTAGCTCAGTGGCGTAATCGCCTGTCTGGCAAGCAAGAGGTCATGAGTTCAATCCCCGGTGCCAGAAAAAAAAAAAAATTCCTCAACATTTAAGTCACTTAGAAGGTGTCCGGGGATTTAGCTCAGCGGCTTAAGTGCCTGTCTGGCAAGAGTGAAGCTGTGCGTTCAATCCCCTGCACCAAAAAAAAAAAAAAGATTAGGAAATGTTACTCACCAAAGGACACAGCAAAAAAAAGTGCAATACCATAGATCACATACTGACCAAGATTGACACAATCTCTTATTCATGTTACAAAAAAAACCTCTTAAAATGGAAAAGATAGGAACCAAGGAAAAATGATCAAAATACTTAAATGGGCACGTCACAAAAAAAAAATCTTAATAGCCAATAAACATATTAAACCAAAGAGATATCACCTCATAGTCAGTGCCATAGTTAAAATTTAAATGACATACAACATAGTGTCAGAATATGGTGCAATGGAAATTTTTACACATTGCTGGGAGGAGTTTAAATAGGTACAACCCCTTGGGAAGTGAAAATAAAAAGTCAAAAATACATCGCAACTCAGCAATTCTCTAATTTTTATACTCCAAATATATGTATGTGCTACCAAAGATATGTAGAAGAATATTCATGAATAGCATTTTTATTAAATGGAAACAACCCCAGTGTCCATTTAACAACAAAATGGATAAATAAATTATACCATACTTGTGTTGTGGAATAGTATACATCAATAAAAATGAACAAAACAGTGCTATGACATCATGGATCAGTCTCACATAATGTTGAGAGAAAGAAGCCATATCCATGTACAAGACAATATATGCCAGAATCTGCCTACAAAGTTTGCCTGTTTTACAAAGTGCAAAAACAGACAATAACCTATGATAATAGAAATCAAAATAGTGGTTACAATTGAGGAAAATGGAAGAGGTAGTGATTGGAGGTGGGGGTGGGGGTGGAGTTAGAGCATACTGAAATTGTTTGATTTCTTAAGCTAGGAGGTGTTCCCTGGGTGTATTTTTACATTCACCAAGCTATGCACTTATGATTTCTGACTTTTGAGTGTATAATATATCTCATTTAAAATTTTATTAATAAAAATTTATACATACAGAAATGTTCATTATTTCATTTCACACAGCATCATTGAATTCATCAGTAGTGGTATTGGTTAAATAAATTGGAACACATCCTTGAAATGAAATACTTTTTATCATACAGAATAATGTTTATAAAAGATTTTCAAAACATTTTGCTAGATGGAAAAGCAGGTAACAAAACAACATAGTCAGTTCAAGTCCCTTTGTTGAAAATAAAGTATGTGTAGTATGTTTCTGGAGTGTGTGTGCATATGTATGTTCAAGCAAGTTAGCTAGAAGAATTCACTCCCAAATATTACTTATGGTCATCCTCAAGAAGTATGACTTCAGGGTTATTGGGTTTTCTATTTCTTTTCCGAATTCTTTGATTTTATGTAATTAAACATGTTCTACTTATTCAGGAAAAAATTTTTAAAGAAAATCTATTCAAAGCTTTGTTGGCACTCCATTAAATATTCTTTTATATATTATCTAATTCTATCCAAATAATCTTGTATCCTCCCCATGGTATCTGAATCAGAAACAGAATGGTAAAATCAATTAGACACATAAAGCATTAAACTAAATTCTGAAATGGCTTCAGTTCCTAGCTTTCCTGTTGTGTGATCTTGTTTCTCACATCTGATCTCTCTGCACCTAATAGTCCCCTCCCAGTGGTTTGCTAGAACTTGGATTTTAAATTATTCTGTTTTTCTGTGATTTCCCCCCCCCAACATTTGGATTTCTTTTTTTCTGTCAACAGACACAGCCACAAAATTTCCAGACACAAACAAGGATAGGTGGCTTACATTTTTTTAAGTAATAATGATCATACTAAAGCCTGTGTATGAAGTACCTACTATTTGTTAAACTCAGGGATAAATGTTTAACATTAGCGAATCCTCACAATCTTAAGTATCTTTTTATCTGTTTTATAAATGAAGAAACTGAAGCTTAGATTTGATAAGCAACTTGGCCAGGGTCACCTGTCAGCAACAAAAACAAGATTCAAGAGCAAGAAGGAGCCATGGAGGAGACAGTACCTGTAAAATTGGCTGCACAAATCTTTGTTACCACCCTTCCTATGGAAATCTAGGACAATAGGGACAATAAAGGTGAAAACATCAGAATGGACCATCAGGAGAATCTAGCAAAGGAACCACTGATTGTCTTTGGCCCTTGATGGTTCACCCCAAATCAAAGAACTCTCTTTTGGTAAGTGTGGCCACCTGCTGGGTAGACAGAATGAGCTCCTGGGGACTCTGAACTACCAAACTCCTACTTACCCAGAGAGACCAAAGGAAGCACTTCAGGAAGCACTGAGGCCTTCTCGGAATATGTGAGGGCTGAGACGTCAGTTTTGGTGAATGTATCCTGCTATCGCCCAAGTGAAATATGGGCATTCAAGATGCTGACATTAAGTGCCAAAAACAGTCCAAAGTTCATTCTATGGCCAAAGTCTTCTACCAAATCACCTTCCAGTCACTGGTCTTCCAGTTACTAGTTGAAAGTGCCACCCAGAGGTCCAACCATATAAATGAATATATTTTAAATGATAGTGAAGACCTGGAAGCTAGAAACCTAAAATAGTAATTTTTAAACTTGAACTTGTACCAGAAACACCTGGATGGCTTGTTACAACACAGTTTACTGAAACCCATCTCCAGAGTTTCTATTCAACAGACTTGGAATGGGGCCCAATAATTTGCAGCTTACCAAGTTCTCAGGTGATGCTGAGGCAGTTGGTCAAAGACTATACTTCCAGAACTATGGAGGTTTCTTAGACTATAATTACAACCGTTTCCTTCATAGCCAGGGTGAGGGAGAAGATCTTAGGATTCAGACAAAGGAGGAGGAAAACAAAGATGCTCTGTTATCACTGAAACAACAAAAAAAAAAAGAGAGAGAGAGAGAGAATTTCCAGAAGAAATGAAGAAGTCACCTAAGGTATGGAATAATAACATTCCTCTGGATTCACCATCCAGGAAGTCATTAATGATCTTAGGAAGAAGAGGTTTGCTGGAATGGTGGAAACAGAATATGCATGCGGTAGTTATTGAGTGAAGCAGCTAACGATAGTACTTTAGGTGTCTGTTTCAAATAGTCTGACTATGAAATAACAGAGAGTTACAGGATGGTAACCAGAGAGAATTTGACTTGAACAAGTGTTGAAGAAAAAGCACCATAAGTGAAAAGAGAAAGGAGCTGGCAGCAAATGAGTTCCTGAGAAAGTGAGAAAGATTCCAAGCCTAGCAGATGGACAAATTTCTTTCACTGAGTCAGGAAGGAAGGAAAAAGAAAGGGTCAAAAGAGAGAGTTTAGTTTGTAGATGGTTGGAAAAGAAGTTGAGAGAGTTCTCATATGATGGCCTCAATTTTCCCAGGGGAATAGGCAAGTCATTAGTTGAAAGAGATATAGCTAAAGAAGAAATCTGAAGAGGGAACAAATATACTTTACTCTCACACCCCAAGTCTGTGTGTGCGTGTGTTCCTGAGATAATCAACTTACAAAGAGAAAAGGCATATTCTAGTTCCCTGTTTGTGACAGGATCTCACTATGTAGTCCAGGCTGGCCTTAAATTTGCAATTCTCCTGCCTCAGTCTCCTGAGGACTGGGATTTACAGACATGTGCCACCACTCCCGGCACCCAATATAGTATTTTTCAGTAAGAATGGCATAGACAGCATTAGCCTAGAGCTCTGTTTTCAGCTGAGCAGCATATAAAGTAGTTGGTTTGTATTTAGAGACCACATTAAAAAGGAGAAGTGTTTTATTTTGTTTTGTTTTTACTTCTTGAGACAAGGTCACTCTGTAATTCAGGCTGATCTTCAACTCACTATGTAGCCCAGGCTGGCCTCAGACAGCAATCCTCCTGCCTCAGCCTACCAAGTGCTGGAATTACAGGCATGGGCCACCATGGCTGACAAAGGTGTTCTATAAACACTAGACTCACAGTAGAGGCTGGGAGATGCTCCTACAATATGAGGGAACTGAGGTCAATTCAGGAAACAAGAGATCCATGGTTCCCACCTCATCGTTGCTCCTCAGCACATATTCTTGAAAGGAAAGGCAGTAAGCAACTGTGCTATTTAGACTGTTCTTTCCCATTTTCATTTTTTTCCCAGACTGTAGAACCAAATTTAAATTAGTTAAAAGCATGAATGATATGACTCCAATACTTTAGCACTCAGAAAACAATTGGAGGCAGTGGTCTGTAAGAATCATGAGAGTTTAAGATTTTAAAGATTCAGAAGATCGATGAGGACAAACGACAGGTATCTAAATAGTTATCATTATTGATTAGTATGCTGCCTCCACAAATCTTTCTCTTCAAACCTCCAACACCATTTCCACCCCCTTTTCTCAGCTGAAGGCTTTATGTCATATGTTACTAATCACCGTGACAGACAGGAACATTCTCACCTTTCCACCACCAGATCTGCCAGCTCCTATTCATATCCATTCATTGAATCCCCTCTTCCCACAGTAGATAGATCCTTAACCTTATCAAAGTTCACTTCCAGTAAGCTTCAAATCCTATCCTTTTCCCTTAAAATGTTGTTTCTACAACTCTTCCCTTATTGTCTTCTGTCATTAACTTCTCACTCTGTTTTTCTCATCAGCTTACAATCATGTCCTAAGATCTCCCATTTTTATTTATTATTTTAAGAGCAGAGTGTATTTATGGAGAGAAAGAAAGCTTCTTTCTGAGAGAGAAACAGAAGGGGTCCCGAGTGGGTTGCCAAAGACTCTGTCTTTTCTAGGGATTTTTATAGAGCAAAACCACGAGGTGAGGTGGGTCCAAGGTGGGGAAAACATGGAAACTTCCAAGGTGTTCATAAGGCGAGACAGAATTATGGTCAACCAATATAATTATAATTGCTTAGGTAAGATTGATTAAATTGGGATCCAAAGGGAAGATGAGTCATGTGGCAAGCAGGAACAGAGTCTTTGCCTGTAGGGGTTTGGATTAGTGGCTTCTTCTGGGGTCCTCGAGATGATCAAGGTATCAAGGTCTTACCTATTTAGAATATCAATCCCTGAGGCTCATGTTTAGGGTGTGGCTGCATTTGTTTTGTCTTTTGTCTTGAGATCTGCCTGCAGCTGTCTGTCTCCTCCAAGATTACAAGGTATCTGGTTTTCTGCACTGGCTCCTTCAAGTGCCTAGCCATGTCTGACTGCCTATAAAATTTCAATCTAACTCAGTTGCCTATAACATTCCCCCCTCTAAAGAAATACCCCAAACTGCTGTGAGGAAGAAATGGGCTGTGGCCAATCTTCAGGCTGAAGGGGGTTGTACTTGTGGATCAGCAGCCAGAGATGCTCTACAGAGGGTCTATCTAAAGACCCTCGATAGACATCAGGCATTTTCATCTTGGGTAGGCATACAGCTTTAAGTCTCTGCATTCCATTTTGGCTCTAGGGGATAGGTAGGCCATGTACGTGTGCAGAGAAATATCAAATGGCTCTTTTTCAACATGGAAGGGTTGAACATCTTACAGTGCTTAAGAGTGCATTCCAAAGGAGTAAGGGGTTTTGGCACTGAGTTGCCCATGTCTCCATCCAATGATCTTCGTGAGACCTCAGGTTGACATAGGGGGGATGAAACTCTGAACCTACTAGATGATCAGTATGAGTTTGTGTTCTCTAAAATCAAAGAATGAATTTTAGGAACAACAGAGGTTAAGAGAAGAATATATTTATTGACAGAAAGAAAGCTTCTGTCTGAGAGAGAGACAGAAGGAGTCCCGAGTGGGTCACCCAGATCTCCCATTTTTAAAAAATGCTTGTCCTTAGAGCCTCCTCCCACTATTTTCCCTTTATCTTTCTTCAAAGCAATTTCTTCTCAGGTTACCTGTATTCACCCTTAGCAATCCATCGTACTCTATTCCCTCCTCATTTCTCTCACATCTTGTTCTTGTTTCATTCCTGAAACTGATTTTTTCCAAGATCATCCTTGGCTCCCTGTGACCTAATCAGATGGTCACTGAACTAGCCTCCTCTTATTCAACCTGTCAACTTTCAACATAGATAACCGCCTTTCTTTCTTGGCCATCCATCCTTCAATATTTCTGGCTACTTTGCTCTCATTTAATTGCTGCTCCTGCTGTGATCCACTACTAAATGTTTAGTGGACTATAGTGTTCTATCTGGGCACTTTTCACTTTTCCTCTTCACTTTCTCTGTAAAGAACTCTCCCAGTTGCATGACTTAAAATGCCATCCTCTGATGGCTCCCAAAATTATCTTCTAGTTCTATTCTCCCTTAAGCTCCAGAGTTACATATCTAATTACCTGCGTGACATCTCTCCCAGATATCTAATGGAAAGTTAAAATTTTATTCCCTACGATGTGTCCAACCAATATCTCTCATGTTTTCTGTCTCCAAAAATGCTATCACCCTCCAGGGTGCATTGGTTTTCTATTGCTACAAACTACCATACACTTAGTGACTTAAAACAACACACATTCATTTCTTCATTGTTTCTGCACCTCATAAGTCTAGGCACAATTTAACTAGGTTTTCTAACTCAGGGCCTTACCAGGCTACAATCCAAGTGTCATGTGAGCCTGCATTCTCATTAAAGGCCTGGCTGGGGAAGGATCCACTGCAAAGCTCCCACCAGCTGTTGGAAGAATTCATTTCCTTGCAGCTGCAGGACTAGGGGCTTCAGTTTCTGGCTGAAGGCTTTTCTTAGATCCAACAGGCTGCATAGAGTTTGTTTTACCTTACAGCCACTTATTCCATGGCACCTTACTTCTTCAAAGCCAGAAAGGGGGAGTCTCTCCAGTGTGAGTTGGTTAGCAAAAAGGAATTTTATATAATATAATATAATCATGAGAGTGATAGCTCATCACTTTTGCCATATCTTATTAATTAGAGATAGTCACATATTCTCAAGAGAGGTGTTACAAAAAAATGTGGCCAACAGAATACAAAAATCATAAGAACCACCTTAGAGTCTGCTTATGACATGGAGTGAGTTGTGGCTGCTCCTTTTTGTCTTTCTGACTGTAACAGGTAACCAACCATTGATCAAAGTGACCCATAAAATCACATATATTTTCAAAGAACAGCTATTCATTTCTTGGCAAGCACATGGGCTAAATTAAAAATTAATACCATAAAGAATAAATAAAATAAATAAATAAAAATTAATACGATATATCCAAATAAAAAGATTTTCCTGGGCTAGGGATGTAGCTCAGCAGCACAAGTGACTGCCTGGCAAGTGCAAGGTCCTGGGTTCAATTCTCAGTACCAAAAAAGAGAAAAAAGATTTTCCTGAGCACCGTCTAAATTTAGTGGCACACCTAGCTTCAAGGGAGAGTGAAAGAATACCTCACACAGTGTGAGTTCATCTTACTCTCCAACCTTGCACTTTAAATCAGTAGTGTTCTGGGCCCAAATTCAGGGCTCATTACTAACCTACCTACTTCTTATTAACCATTGCTTAGCTACACACACACACACACACACACACACACACACACACACACCTATCTTTGGAAATGCCCTTTCTCTTTACCGTCAGTCGAACTGAACTATTTATTAGTTAAAGCCTCCTCCTTTCCACTTCCTGACTGTGAAAGAGGATGAGAAAGGGTGTTTCCTCTTCCAGTTACATAACCGGTTCCCTCTTGATTGACATTTTAAATAATCTTGATTTCCTTTTCTAAATCTGTACTCTGCTCTGTCATGAACATTTTGCTATTTCAATCCATGTTAAACAGGTTTGGGAAGTAGGTGAATTTAAAGAACCAAATGAAAATAAATAAACACATATATGTAAACTTCTCTGAGTTTTAAGTGCTCGGGCTGGGTAGGAATGAAGTGAGTCCATAAAGCAATTGACTTACAGTGAAAATCAATGGACTGAGACCTCAGGTTGTTAAAGAATTGAGTGTGTGACTAGAGCAAGAGTGTATGACTAGAGCAAGCGCAATGAAGACTACAAGGCAGTAGTCCAAGAGAGAAATGCTTGAAATCAAGATACTGGAAGTGGATAGAAATCAGTAGTGATACATGTTTTGGGGTTTTTGTTTGCTTTGGTTTTGTTGTTGCTGCTATTATTGATATTTTTATTTTTTTCCAAGGCAGGGTCTTGCTATGTACTTCAGTCTGGTGATTACAGGCATGCACCACCATCCCCAGCTTGACAGATAATTAGGCGCTAGTCCTTTGAGCTTTCATTGGTTCCTAACTTATCATTTTTGTTCCAAATGAAGTTTCCCCAAGCTTGATCAGTTTACTTTTGGTTTTGTTGATGGTCATTATCTTGTTCTGGATACTCCGGTGAGGAGGTGAACTTTCACTGGGAAGTGTCTGCAGAGAAAGTGTTTGTGGGGTCTTCCCAGCTAACCTTTCTGAGAGAGAAGAATTTGGGCTCAAGCCTACGGGTATGCAGTCACTTTTTTCCCGCAGCAAGGTGCAACTTGCCACCACCTACACATCCCCTCTATGGTATGCTGGCACTCTGAAAAGGGTTAGAACCATTACCACGTTGTTATAGGCACCTCTCATTGGGTCCCCTAAACAATTCACAAGAAAGTGCCTGGAGGAAAATTAGAGCTCTAATTATGGATTGGCCTGCTGAGATAATGTTTTCAGGCATAGTTTTCCAAGATTAAGTCAGAGGCACACCACAGAAAGGAGATATTTATGTTCCTGCTTCTTTGAAAGTGGCTTTTCTGTCACTAAATTATCTGTCCCAACAGATCCTCTTTGAGTTCAGTAAATTGCATCGTGAGGAATTTTCTTTATTTGAAAATTACTCAGCTTATGAGAGCACAAAAATGGAGTTATATTACTAGTTGTAATCATGCTAATGAAGTTTGCATTTCTTCAGCAAGCATAGGTACAGCATATAACAGCCACTGGATGCAAGACTTTTCTCTCCAAACTCTACTCCTCTTACTACCAAACAATTACTCCCTTTCTTTTAAGGTCTGAGGCCCCATCTGAATTCATTTGGCCCATTACTTCTCTGAAAAAAGTAACTTATTTTTGTAAAAATAAATTCATGTTTCCTATTTTAAAATCCAACTAATATATAAGAGCAACAAATCACCGCAAATGCACATACTTCATAAACATCATTCTAAATACATTTTAGTCATATGTGCAAAATTTTAACAACAATTTTACTAAGCTATAATTCATAAGACATGCAATTTATGTGCTCCAACTGTACAATTTAGTCTTTGTCTTTATACAGGCCATCAAACACAGGAGTGATGAATCACTGAGCTACTTCCTCAGGCCCCTTTTTATTTTTAATTTTGAGAAAGGGTCTCACTAATTGCCTAGGTAAGACTTGAACTTGAGATCCTCTTGCCTCAGCCTCCCAAAGTAATGGGATTACAGGCATGTGCTACCCCACCCAGCTCAATTTAGTAATTTTTACTGGTTTAACAGAATCTTGCAACCATCACTGCTTTCTAATTTTAGGACATTGAACCCAAAAAGAAATTCCATGCCCGTTAGCAGTCATTCTCTATTCCTTCTGTCTCCAGTCATCAGGCTATTTCTACTTTTTGGTTATCATAAATACTACTGCTGCAAACATTCAAGTACAGATTTTCGTGTAGATATATGTTTTCATTTTGCTTGAGTAGATATCTGCAAGAGGAATTGCTAGGTTGTAATAGTAATTCTATATTTAACATTTCTTGATCCTGTAAAATACACATAATATGAAATGAATCCACTTTAGCCTATTTTAAGTGTACAATTCAATGTCACTAAATACATTCACCATGTTGTACAACCATCATTACCATCATGCAATGCTGAGAATTTTGAAAACTTGAAATTCCTTTTTTTTTGGTACTGGGGATTGAACTAATGACCTTGTGCTTGCCAGGAAGATGTTTATGCTGCTGAGCTAAATCCCCAGCCCCTGAAAAACTGAAATTCCACCTGGGATATAGCTCAGAGGCAAAACGCCTGCCTGGCAAGCACAAAGTTGTGAGTTTGATCCCCAGTACTAAAAAAAAGAAAAGAAAAACCGAAATTCTACTTATTAAACAATCACTCCCCATTCTTTCCTTCCCCCATCCCTTGGCATCCTCTCTTCTACTCACTGTCCTCATGAATTTCATTATGTTTAACTTTTTAAGAAGCATCCAAACTATTTCCCAAACTGGTCACACCATTTCACAATCCCACCAGTCATGTAGGAACATTTTACAGTTTCCACATCTTTGCTAATGCTTTTAATTATATATATTTTTTATTTTATTTTTCTAACAGATAAGATGTTCAATTTATCTATTTTTTATTGTATTTTTGATGTCATATATAAAAGTCATTTATTTAAGAGACTATATCATGATTGTTATGCTTTAGAACTTACATGTACCCCCAAAGCCCATTGTTAAAGGCTTGGTCTTCAGGGTGATGTTACTGGGAAACTGGTGATGTTCCTGGTGGTGCTTGGGAGACGAAGTCTTGTGAGTGGCCCAAATAAAGAGGGAGGAAAAAAGGAAGGAAAAATTCAAAATACACCCTACAGTGGAAGGTGGGCTACCATGAAGCAGTCCAATAACCGGATCATAATGTTTTAAACACCTATTACGGATCTACACTTGTGTTTATTCCGTTTGTATTCCAACACCACTGCCTTGGGAAAACTACTTGATTTATCTGAACCTTATTTTCTTCATCTATAACATGAGATTATACTGCCTACTTTAGAAACTTATTCTGAGGATTAATTGGAATACCACCTGTACAATCCTTGGAGTATGACAGTTGTTCCATACATGTGACATGTCTTCCCCTAAACTCGAATAGCAAGTAGGTTGCAACACTCAAATCAAATCTGTTTTTATAAAAATTCTCAAGAATAATTTCATTTATTTTGGATGGATAATGTTTATTTCAAGATCTTTAATAGAGACTTATTTTAGTCACTGAATACAACAAAAGCAAGTAAGTACAATAAATTTTAAGAATACAATTTAAGATTAATGATAAGCTTTTATCAAGGTTTTGTCTGTTTGTTTGTCTGTCTGTTTGTTTGTTTTTTGAGAAAAGTTCTCACTATGCAATTGAGGCTGGCCTTGAATTCATTATGTAGCCCAGACTGGCCTCGAACTTATGGCAATCCTCCTGCTTCAGCCTCCCAAACCCTGGTATTACAGACGTACGTCACCACACCTGGCCACCCAATTTTAAAATTTGAATTTTTTTTCTAATTATTCACAAACTATGGCAAATTTGGGCAATATTTTTCTCGATTGCAGAGTAACATAAGAAACCAAATCAACACTAGATCAATTCTTATGTTGTTCTAATCAAATGCAAATTATGAACAAGAAACGCTTTTGCAAAAATAGATGTATCAAAAATTATCAAAAGATTAATTACATTGTAATATTGTTAAAACTATATTTATCAGGCTATCGTTGTTAAATGAGCCCACAGAAAAACATCAGTGCATTCAAAGACAACTAAGTATAAGTAGTTGAATATACTCTACAACTAATTTGTAATATCCTGGACCTCAGTTGCAGAGATAATCATTGTCATCACTTCATGACCATTATCATGCTTGTTGTAGCCTAGACAATTCTCTAGTTTGTCTTTTCATTCTCATGTCCAAAGCTTATTTACACACCCATATGACCACCCTCCACAGACAATACGGGCTATGATTCCAATGAATTTAAAATGCATCCCTGGCTGAGGATCCAGCTCAGTGTTAGAACACTTGCTCACCTACCATGCACAACATCCTGGGTTCAATCTCTAGCACCACAAAATAAGTAAGTAAAGTGTAGTCACTAACTTGTACGTCTCACAAAGCAGGTATTTTTTGTGTATGTTTTTAAAATTATTGAGAGGGGAGGGGAAGGGAAAATAAAAAGAATTAAGATATATTATGTACATATGCTAGCTCCCCATGATGAATGTGATCATTATGTACTGCAAACATGTACAAACTAATAAAAATTAAAATTGTTATCACAATGCTTTAGATCTCATTCTGTTTCTCACATTTTTAACTCAGCACTCTGATAAGATATAGATATAGATATAGATATAGATATAGATATAGATATAGATAGATATAGATATGCAAGCATGTTGCTTGGGCACATCTAGTCTTTCGAGTTGTCTTCCAGGGTGCTTATCCAATTCACATAATACTTATCCAATTACCTAGTGATCAGAGATTATCCCCAAATCCCTGAAAAGAGTAGAAATCTCCAAATATGTTCTCTCGTAGATCTGCTTGAGAATTTCTTTGTGATACATTAACAAAATGAGATTACAAATCATGTAATGAGATTACTTCACGTGTTCCACTTAAATTCTGCCAGATTGGTTTCTGTACTGTCTGTATTAGTCTAGACTAGTTTCAGAAAATTGAAGTCCATGAATCAAGTCTGTCCAGCCACGCGTTTTTGAAAACAAAGTTATTGGAACACAGCCACACCTATTCGTTTATCTATTGTCTATGGTTGCTTTTGTACAACTCCAGGATTTAGTAGTTAAATCAGACACCATATGGCCTGTAAAGCCAAAGATATTTACTGTCTTGTCCTTTAAAGAAAAGTATTGACTTTGTGGAACTAATTAAGATTCCCTTTGTTGTCCAGGGATTTAGCTCAGAGGCACAAGCACTTGCCTGGAAAGTGCAAGGTCGTGAGCTCAATCCCCCATACCAAAAAAAAAAAAAAAAGTTCCCTTTGTTGTCTAGCATAATATATAGTAAATTTATTAAAATATTGCATGGACATAAAAAAAGGATGCATTCTCTACTTAGTGTAGATTTCAATATATTTAGCAGTTAGATATTACTAATAGTATTATTCAAATTTTACATATCTCTGCTTAATTTTTGTTTGTTGATCTATCAACTTGTATTTAAAAGCTATGACTTTAAGCTGGGTGTGGTGGCTCACGCCTATAATCCCAGCACTCAGGAGGTTGAAACAGGAGGATCGTTGTGAGTTCGAGACCAGCCTGGAGTACAAAGTGAGCTCAAGGCCAGCCTGAACGGCATAGTGAGAACCTGTCTCAAAAAGACAAGGGCTGGGGATTTAGCTCAGTGGCCTAAGTACCTGCCTGGCAAGCGTGAAGTCATAAGTTCAATCCCTGGTGCCACAAAAAAAAAAGAAAAAAAAGCTATGACTATATTAATAATCTATGCCTCTCATGTTTTTGTTACATACATGCTCATAATGGCTATGCGTCCTATCTAGTCTATGATTGCTCTTCCTACCATATAACAAGCTTCTTTGTCTTATAATTTTTGTTTACGAACCTATTTTATCAGAGAAAAATGCTGCTATTTAACTTACTTTTTGTTCAAACTTTTTCTATTTCTTCATTCTTAACCTATCATTTTACTTTGATTTCAATATATCACATGTACAAAATATACTAACGGATTTTGTGAATGTATGTGTGTGTGTTGTGTGTGTTTCCATCTGATTTAAGAGTTTCTATATTTGGAGGGGGATGGGTACCAGGAATTGAACTCAGGACCAGGCAGGTGCTGTGCCACTGAGCTATATCCCCAGTCCTAAGTTTCTATATTTTTGTTTCTTTGTTTATTTGATTTTTGAGATAGGTTCTTGCTATGTAGCTCAGGCTGCCCTTGAACTTACCACATAGCCCAGGTTGGCCTCAAACAGCAATCCTCTTGCCTCAGCCCCCTGAGTGTTGGCATTACAGGGGTGCACCACCATGCCCAGTAATTGATGAATTTTACTTATTTATATTCAGCATTACTTTATCTTTTCTACACATTGTACTTCACTTTCTGTTTCTTGTTTTTTCCTTTATTGCTTTCCACTAGGTAGATAAAATTGAGTGTTTTCCTTTTAGTTATATCACTGCCCTTAAGTTGCATATTTGTTTATTTACTACTATTCATTTAATTTATCAACATTTTACCCTCCAAATACAACTATGTTTAAGATAGTTTCAGATCCATAATGATTATGATCATATTGATATTGTCTATATTGGTTCCAGGTGCTTATAGATACTCTTTTTTTCTCCCCTTTTTCGTCACTGAGCTTTTAAATAACGATAACACTTGCTACGTTAGTTAATCGTCCTTACATTTAAAAGTATCTTGCCTCATATGCATGGTTTCTCTTGTTTGAACACTTTCTTGGAGCATTTCAAAAGTGCTAACCCACTAACACCTTTGTGCCCAAGAATATCATTACTACTGTCTCACACTTAGATTATAACCTGGATGTACAAAAAATTGGGGACGTGAAATTACTTTTCTGCAAAACTTTAAAAATATTACTTCGTTTACTTCTTGGATCTACTTTTACCATGGGAAAACTGATGTGAATATAGTTTTTGTTCCTTTTTAAGGGTTTTGTTCTAGAGGTTGTCTCTCTTTATCTTTGATGTTCTTAAATTTCACCAAGAAGTGCCTGGGTGTGACTTTTTTCTTACCCATCCAGTTTGACATGTATGAGTCTTTTCTATTCTGGTAACTTTATCATCATTATTACTTCAAATATTACTTTCCCATAATTTTAATCTTTTCTTATGTTGAGACTTGGTATGTGGATGTTAACATTTCAGCTTATATTCTTGACATCCTTTACTTTCCTTTCCTTCTCTTTTTCGGTCTGTCTGTCTGTCTGTCTGTCTTTCCTGGAGGGGGGGGGAATACTGGGACTTGATCTTAGAGCCTTCACACTGAACTACAGTCCTAGCCCACCTCCCTTTTTAAGGCAAGATCTCAATAAGTTGCTAAATCTCTCATGCTGGCCTTGAACTTGCAATCCTCCTGCTTAGCCTCCCAGAAGGCTGGAGTTATAGGTGTGTACCACTGCATGAAGTTTTGCTTGTAGGTTAATTTGCTGCTTCCTTCTGGGAATGTTGTAATGTGGTCTTCTGACTCACTAATTTGCTCTTAAGTGAATCTATCCTGGTGTTTATACCACCTATAATTTCAACTATTGTATTAATACCTGGTATTTTTATTTTATGCTTTTTATGACTTGTTTCTTTATCTCTTTTTCCTTTTTACCTTTTCTCCCTTTCTCCTCAAGAATAATAACTTTATTGTCATTTAAAATAATGACTTTTATGCAATTTTTTAAATGCTGCATGGCAGTTAAAAAAGAATCAGAAAAGCCTCGTGACACTTTCTTCCAAGCCAGCCCGTCATTCAAATGAGTAAGCAACAGTTAACCTCAAACATAAAAGAATCCTGAGAATTCCAATGAGTTCGAATGAAGAAATCTATGAAAGGATAAACTTGGGCTAATGAAGAGACGACTGAAAAACTGCAACAACAACAGAAAAAAAAACTAGCAGAGAGCACTAGATTTATTACTGGAGAACAAGACAAGTCATACACAGTAACTATGATGGATAAACGAACCACAAACGATCTAGAAGTGATGTAACTGACAAAAATTCGGAAGGGAAGGGTGAACAAAAACGAGTTGTAGTATAAATGTATTTCTTTATCTTTAGTAGCTGCCAAATCAAGTGAAAGAAGTTTACTTGCCAAAAAATTAGCTCTAAAGAAATAAGGCTATTAAAATTAAGTGGAAGAGGACAGAGGAAAGGGGAAGAGAGTAGAAGTATTTTAATTCCACAATTGGTTATAGTGAGAAATTAACAGAATCTGTCTGAAGAGATAAAGAATAAGATAGTTACACAAAATTGCAAAGCTAAAAACTAGAATAAAAATAGAAACTTTCCACATTATGAGAATAAACACATACTTAAAAACAAAGCAAAAAACTGACAAAATATGAATAAGATTGCTGGTGCATCAGTGATAATATCCTGGCTATGATACTGCATTACAGTTTTGCAAAATACTATCATTGGGTGGAAACTGAGTAGAGGATTCTATAATTTCTTGCAAATGCACATGAGGCTTTAAATACCTTTGTGAACTTTTAAAAACTTATATTTTAATGTATAATCACTAATTGATTACCAGTAATAGAATGTTTATTTCTATTAGCAATCTTCTTCCTCACTTCACTAAAAAAAATGAGAGATCAGATGAATGTAATATTTAATATTAATATCTCAGTAAAAAATTTTAGGAAAAAAGCAAATATAGAGCAAAAGGTTTGATAAAGCAAAAAAGAGAGGTAGTATAAAATACTATACTACAGAAACAAAACCTCGCAAGTCACATAAATTTATGTAAGTGAATAACACTTAGCTATTCAAACGAAAAGACCTGCACGTTGGCTTGAAAGGCAAAACCCAACTGTCTGCTATATTCTGGAGTCTAGAGACACCTAACACAAATTAGCACCCTTACACTTCTCATCTCCTGACTTTTAGTACATGTCATTTTACTTTTTATTGTCAAGGTTTATAATGTGTACATTTCATTCTATGAACTTAATTTCCTTATCATTTATGTATAGCTCTATGTTTAAATTTGTATTGCAAGTAACACTTCCAAACATCATTTTTAGTTCTTTATTTGATTCTCTTCTTGATTCTATTTCCATCATTAGTATATTTTTCAAGATTTAGATAAGAACAGCAATAATAATAACAACAGTACAAAATGTTTTTACTTTGGTTCAGCTCTCGCTACGTGCTGAGAACTGTGCCCAGACACTTCAAATTATCTCATTTAGCCCTCAAAACCAACCTACATGTTGAAACCTTGTTACTCCTATTTTACAGTTCCTTATTCCTTAAACCCAGTAATTTTGCTTTCTTCCAGATTCTACATCTAAAACTGTATATCTCCTCTACACCTCAGCATTAAATTATATCCTCAAGAATGTACAAGATTATTATACTAAGGACAATGACTATTAAAACTCAATAAACAAAAGACCCCACTACCCTTAGAGGGCAGTAGGGGGTTAAAATAATAGTAACATTTTGTTCTATCACTGTTAGGAGTCTCACAGAATGAACCCTGAAAATTTGACTTCAGGGAGCCCTCTCTTTACCCAACAACAAAAGCAGAGACTGAAGAGGAAATTTAAGCCTGGGAACAAGATGTTTTCTTACATAGGTAGAAAGAAAGTATAGCCAAAAGAAGCATACCATGACCTAAAAATACACAAGGTCATGGGAGAAATGAATAAGAAAGATTGCTTTGCATGAAATTGTAATGCTGAAGGAAAATAGGAATAAATAGTTTCAAAATTATTGATCATTGCAATCATCCTCAGATCTTGGAGGTTATATATACTTTCTAAATTGAGATCATGATGAAGACAAAAAGGACAAAATTTATATGTGTGAATTATCATATTCATAATCAATTGCATATTTCTGTATTGCTTCTAGGGTGTCTGAAGATTAAATAACTACCTTCTCCTCTTTTTTTCCTTTAAAATACTAGTTATGGTGAATTTCTTTCTCTTACCCATTCCCACCTCTCACTATTGTAAGTGGCTGTGTAGGCGGTAGTTAAATTTATTATTCATTCCATAGATTGAAAAATACTGGAATTATGTTAGACTAGATGAGTAATGAACATCACCTGGAAATTGCAACCTCCAAGATCAACGCTCACTCTGAAAAAGAAAGCAGTAAAGCATGGTAGTTAAGAATAATGGACTCTGGAGAGATATGGCTTAGGTTCAAATCCTGGCTCTGTCACATTACCTGGTCTTTGTGAAGATTAAGAGAGGTGACACATATAAAACATTTTTGGAAAATTCCTGGCATGAAATATGCACACAAGGAAAAATATTTAATGGTCCTATGCTTCAAATCTCAAGGTGCTGAACCTGACTATCTCAGCTCCCAGTGAGCTGTTCTTTTTATCCAATAAATACAGCAAGTGTTTAGGTTAGACATTTGAATGTGCCATTATCTTGCCTCCAATATTCAAGTGTGTTGTTGAACCATTAATTTTCTTAACAATAAGACACGAAGTGAAGCAACTTACCTTGTATTTTGGAGCAAATATCGAGCTCACCCCAGATCTCCGCCCACCCCATCCATCCAAGAACTCTCAAGTGAAAGGCTCCTATGTTTTCACAGGATTTATCCCTTCGTTTCACTCCCTTCATACAAGTCTTAAGAAAGCACCCCGTACACTTCTGACTTTTAGGTTTCCTGAACCTTTGATATGATAGCATCATTCTTGCAAAGAAGTACGTTGTGCTTCAGGGTGGAGATGTGGCAAAGTGTGCTGCAGTGTTCCGAGCTGCATTTGGTTATGGGATCTCCCATGCTCTGCTCCTGTTACATCAGCCACCTGAATCTTCAGCCTCTGGTGCAGTTTTTCTGCTTATGAAATTGAGCAAGGTTAGTATGTGGAAGGGGGACAAGAAAAAGAATGGGGAAAGACCAGAAGGGATGGAGAGTCATAACCAAATGGGACCTCTGGTGGTGGCAAAGAGTGACAAATGCCTTGGATGGCAGCTGCAGCACAAACAGGGTCCATGCTGTACTGAAGAACTGGTGTCTTCAGCAGATTGAGTCTGTTTTCATTCTGTTTTAAAAAGTGGCAGTAGGGTGGGGGTGGTAAGGAACAACCAAACAGACTAAAAAGGAAACCATTTTATTCCCTTATGCAGCTTCTGGAACCCACTCAAGTGGCAAGACATCCTATTTCAAGAAAGGAAAATGCTTTTAATTGTTTGGCAATAAGCTAGATCGACTATTTATTAGCATCTATTTCAACATCCCAGGCGTTGCCTATAAAGACAAGAAGGGCTGATCAACATTTACAGAGAAATATTTAAGAGCTTCCATAAATTTGTGTTTCCTGTGCAGCGCGCTGACAACCCAGGGATGTGATGACGATAACGAAATCTGGGTTTAGGAATTCCTTTGAAACCCATCCAGGCTTGTCAGTGCCTCTGAGGAGCATATGGCTAAAGGCAGCAATGATAATAAAAACCCGAGGAGGCACAGCTCAATCACTCAGTTGCTTTCTCCCCACTTGCTGCCTTTGCTATCCGTCCATTATATGCTCTCCGGGCCATTGGCAGGAAGTCTGTAAATGCCAGTGTGAGGAGTATCTGGTGCATTATTATAGCAGGCAAACTTATTATGTTTTTTCTCCTTTAAAAAAGATTTTGGCAAAATACCTGAAACTCTGGAATGGGCCGCCAAGTCTCAGTAGGATTCCAGATGGTTGCGATTCCGGCTCCTGGTGCCCTGATGTCTCCTCTCACTCCTCTCTGAGATATTTTCATTTGTGTTCCCTTCAGAGATAAATATTTTAATGTTAACCAATCTCAATAGGGGTCATTATCAACGGCTTCTGGATTAACCTGGAGGTGAAGGAACTTACTCACGGACACATGTGAACTTAAGCCTTCACATCAGTCTTTCCCTTCTCCACTTACCCCTTCCAGCATTCTCCTCCCTCCTGCTCCTGCTGAGGTGTCCTGTGCAGACCTGACCTACTAATGCTCTCTCTTTCTGCCCCCATGTATCTGGCTGCTCCCTAAGAAGGCTTGGGCATTCACAGAGTGATCTATGAGCATCTCTATGGTCTCCCTGACTCTGTGATCCGGGTACCCACTCTCCCACGGGCTCCTGTAACACCCATGTTATCCTCTGTCACAGAAATGCAGTGTGGCGGTTACACACAGACATTGCAGTCACAACTCTTGGTGCAACTCTGGGGTCTGTCTCTCACTAGCTAACCAACCTTGGACAAACTATTTAAGCAGAATCTACATCTTGTTTCGGGTTTCCGACTTCTTCCATCATAGAACACAGTATAGGTATTCTGCCTCTGCCTGGAGGAGTGTTTGTATGTTTCAGTGGGGCTGCAGGAAGTACTGCACTCTAACTAATAGAGATCATCTTAAAAGGGGAAAGTTACGTGCAAGGCAAGGCTATTTCTACTATTTTCTTCGTATGTCTTTGCCTTGAAGAGAAGGAATATTACTAGTGCCTCTGAGGTCGAGGAGCTGCTCAAAGCTCTTGAGCTGTGCTCCACTAGCAGGCTTAGTTCTGAAAGCCTAGGAGGGGATTCATACAGTGTCTTCCAAGTAGAGCTAACCGATCCTCCAGCGCATTCCCGCTGCCTTCCTTCCATGGGTCCTGGAGAGAAGCTGGAACAGAGGAAGCGACCCACCCAGGATGGCCAAAGCTGCCCTGCTCCCCGCATGGAGGCAGGGAGTAAAAGCAAGTGGACCCCCACTTTCACCTGTCGTGAAGCATGATCACTCTGCCCACCAGAGCCCTGTGTATCTTGTCCTAAGCCTTAAAATTTTCCCATCCTGATGAATTAGAATGCAACAGAGCCAGGAAAGAATTTCAGAGCTCCAGTTGCCAGTTAGCATGGCACAGGCTCAGAAGTCATGGGTGTTGCTCTTTCTAATTTTTGAGATTTTGCAACTTCAGTCCAACAGTTATCTACTAAGTTTTGACATTGTATCCACAGTTAGGGATACAGGAAAAAAGGCGTCTATGGAACTTCTCTCAGGGGGCACATCAGATAGGTCGAGTGTAGAAGTGAGACTCTGACCATGAAAGCATGAAACAAAACTCAAGACAGTGTGAGGTTGTGGGCCAGACAGTAAATCTAGACCTTACAGTCCATGGAAATTAAAGAAGGAAGGAAAGCAGTGAAGGCTAGAGTGGTCCCAGGAAACTAAAGGATATGGACAGAAGGCAAGGAGCTGAAGGTTATATCTCCAAAGTAGAAAATCTAACAAAAAAAAAAATCCAGTTTCTTTGGATCATTTAACTTTCTAGAGGAAGAGCTCCCAGACAGAGAGCACTGTCACCCCACATAGTGAGTTAAGTTTAAGTCCTGACCCATTTTACCATCAAGTATGTAGAGAAGTTGACAATAGTCAAGCCACAAGATTCATTACAAGCAAAAGAACAGCACCATAATAACCCATGCAGTGTGACCCTATTTTTCATCTATTTCCTCTTTGCAAGAGGAGCAACTCCAGCTAACATCAGAGCTGGGCCCTCCATCTTATATGTGGGGTGCCTGGGGCAGGGTTTGAAGGGTGTGTGACTCTGGAGGAATGGCAGCATGAACTTTAGCCCACTGCACAGGAAGACCAACCAAGCGGGTAAGATGGAATCTAAAAACACGTACGTGTGAAATAGAGAAGTATTTTGAGCTATATGGATACTAACTGACCATCCTGGGAAACACTATCAGTAGGTGCTCTTAAAACAAGGTGAATAATCATTCCCATCATATCAAACTCATACTGCAGACATGTAGAGCCCAGGAGCCAATCCCAGTTTGTTTTTGCTTTTCCTTCTGCACTATAGAGGTGAGAAGCCTGCAGATGCAATGGCTGTGATGGTGGCAGCCATTCTTTCATAAGAAGTAATAGGCAGAACAAATAATGTTGGGACTTTGAGGAGGCTCAGTAAATAATCCTTGTCCAGGTTCTGAGCCAATTGAGAAATAAAGCAGCACTCAGTAAACAGAATCAAAATATTGGCTTTATTACTGATAAGCTAATATATAGGACATGATTTAATTTAGTAGCCTAGTGGCCACTATAAAGGGCAGTCTGCCTCCTGCTCCCACCTTACTCCCTACCTCCACCCCGCCCCACGTCAGCCTCCGCTCTTTTGAGAATCCTGAGGACCACGGTGGAGGTAATGGAGAGTGTGCCACCAAGTCCCTGAAATGAATTAAATACAGTGTTAATTAAAGCTACAACCAGGCCACTGTCTCCAAGGCTGAAAATTTATTCATTCTCTCGTTTATTTCCCCTTCCAAATAATCGCTACCTGTGTCTAACAGTCTACCTGAGCTTCTACAATTATATTACATAAGAATACTGGAATTCTCCAGTAATAAATGCTGACTGGTAGTTGCTCCAAATGTAAAACATAAACTGGTCCACCA
>RJWT010008739.1:0-25902 GCA_004365215.1 Cuniculus paca | reverse complement strand
ACTCTGTACAGTAAGTCTCTGACTTATGAATGAGTTCCATTTTGGGAGAATAAGTTGGATTTGCTTGTAAGTACAACAAAGTGAATCTTATATACCTTTGAAACAAATGTACAATTAAAGCTATATAATGTAAAGCACAAAAAATCAAACACACACAGAGTAAGTTTTCAACTCTCCTGTACTGCTATACACCAACACACTGTTCAGTAAGCATGAAGCAGAACAAATTGTAACAATATCCAGCAGAGCAGTGAGCTACATCTGCAATTCCTTCACATCTATACCACTGTTTATACCATACAATTGAATGTTTTTATGTGAGGTCATTTGCATCTACAAAAGTTCACAACTTTAATGTTTGTAAGTCAAGGACTTGCTGTATGTATCTATTAAGTTCATTTGTTCAAAGGTTTAGTTCAACTCTAATGTTTCCTTGTTAAATTTTTTGTTTGGTTGATATGTCTATTTGTGAGAGTGGGGTATTGAGATCCCCGCTATAATTATATGAATGTTTATGTGACTTTTTATGTCCATTAGAGTTTGTCTTATGAAGTTGGGAGCACCATGCTTTCCTGCATATATGTTTGTAATGAACAATTCCTGTTGAATAGTTTCATTACCAATATGTAATATCTCCTTCTTTGCCTCTTTTGATCATCTTTGGTTTGAAATCCACTTTGTCTGAAAATAAGATACTTAGTCCTGCTTGTTTTTGGATTTCCTTTATGTGGAATGCTGATTACCATCTTTTGATTTTTAGTTTTGATTTTGTTTTCTGTTAAATGTGTTTCTTGTATACACCATACCATTGAATTTTATTTCTTGATCCATTCTCTAATCTGTGTCATTTGATTGGTGAGTTGAGCTCATTTACACTGATAGTTAAATTGATAGATACTGAATTATTCTTGTCATTGTATTAATTTCCTGCTGCTCTTTTATTTTCTTAATTGCTAGTCCTACCTGAGGTATTCATTTTATTGTATATTTTGGCATTGTGAGTTTCACTGTCTTCTAGTATAACACTTAGAATGTTTTGGAGAGCTGGTTTGGTGATTGTTCATTTCTTTGAGTTTTCTTTATGATGGAAATATCTCATTTTTCCATAAATCTGGAAACATAATTTGCAGAATGTAACATTCTGGGTTGAGTGTTGTTTTTGTAAAGACCTTGAAATTCTTCATTCCATGCTCTCCTTGCCTTAGGGTTTGTGATGAGAAGTCTGCTGTTATTCTGATGAAATTTCCTTAATACATGATTTGCTGTTTTCTCTAGCAGCCTTTAATGTTCAGTTCTTGTGCTGTATTTCTGGTGTTTAAATCTTATATGATGTGGAGTTTGTTTGTTTGTTTGTTTTTCCCCTGATCAGTTATCAATATGTTGTTTGTTTTTCATGTCTGGAAAGTCTTCTATTACTTGTATAAACCAGTTTCTAAGCCCTTCATGCTGACTTCTGATTTTTTTTTTTTTTTTTGCTAATTGCAGTCGCTCTTTTATTAGTCTTCTTTAAGTCATCTAGGGCCTTTGGCATTTTTAATATTCCCTTAGTGTTTTCAAGGTATCTCTCATTAATCGATCATTGATAACTGCCCTATCTTTTAGTCCTTATACGGTCTTCATATTGGCTGCTTCTGCTACCCATACTTTCAATCAAGTCTTTAATTTTCTGGATTTCTATTTGGAAATTTTTATGTACTCTCATTCTTTTCTATGTTGAGCATTAATATTTTCATCTCTTTCTTTATTAGTGACTTCTCTGGATTTGCTGATCACTTGCCTCATTGCAGTGATTGTGTGATCAGTTGCACCTTCTTTAAATTCAATGAGCAACTTTTAGAACTTTTTTTCCCTCCATGTGTACATTTTCACATCTATCTCCTATGTAGCTTATGATTTTCTCCCACTTAATGCCCTCTGATCCAATTTTAGGGGAATTGGGAGTTTCTGGAAGCATTTTGTTGCCTTGTCTTTTCCTGTTTTTGTTTGTTCACTTTTTGTGCTGGTGTTTGCAAATACTTTGGCACAGGGCCCTGTTCATTAGGAGTGACACACAGCAATGTTTATGACCCTTTAGGCAACTGGGTATTGGCATAGAGAGAGAAAGAGTTGCTGTCCATTATTATGTTGCCTTGCCTATGGTAGTAAATTTAGCAAAAACAATGGCATCAAATGTCACGATATGCCATCATCAACACCATCTCCTCTAGTGATTACTCTCACCACACCGGTCCTCTTGCAATGGAATATAGGCCCTGTGGTTGCCCTGGACTGAGCCCACGCATCCCAGGGAGATGCTTGGGAGATGCTTATCTAGTTATCATACTCTCCAAGCGGTAAGAAGGCCCTCACCAGTGGTGGCCCTTTGGCTTTGGATTTCTCAGCCTCCAGAATGAGGAGGAAAATGAACTTTCATTATTTGCTAATTATTCGATCCGTGGTGTTCTTTTAGGACAAGACAGACAAACCCAGACATCTTGACTGGTTCTCTTTATTTACACAGACACTTTCACCTAGGTTTTCTACTTTCTTCATTCTCTACTTTGACTGCATTAATAATCACTCACAATTACATCAGTCTGAATACCTTCTCTTCACTGATACTCCCAAGTGTACTTCTCAGTCTGGACACTTTCTGGAGGCTTATACATGCAATGCCATCTTGACTTCACTACTTGGATTCATGACTAGTGCTCCAAACTAACATGGCAAAAATCTTAATTAAGAAACTTTCCCTTCCTGCACAAAAGATCAGACTCTTATCACCTTTCCCACACCATCAGATGACAACTTGTCCAAACCTTGGCATCATTCTTGATCCCGCTCTTTTTTGTAATCACTACACACACCCCAAATCTGTGTTCTTTTGTCTTAAAATCTATTCAGAATTTACTACATTTTGCCACCCTTAATGCTCTCCCTGGTTCAAGATATCATAATTTTTTACTCGATAATACCAAGTTGTTTGACAATTGGCACTTTTTCTCTAGCAATATGTTCCATGTTCTCAGCACATTTTTTTGTTTTGTTTTGTTTTTTTGGTTTTTTTGATACTGAGAATCATACTCATGACCTCATGCTTGCCAGGCAGGTGCTTGTGCTGCTGAGCTAAATCCCCTACCCTTGTCAGTCTTTTGTGGTAGACATGCAATGACATTTTATTTTGATTTAATTTACATTTTCTTAATTAGTGATGAGTCTTACACATATTAAGTATTTGGATAGCTCCACTTTTGTGGAGTTTCTGCTTAAATTTTTTTTTATAGTGGATCTTTTTTCTACTGATTTGAAGACATGTTTGTGTATTCTTGATATAAAACTTTTTGGTTACATGAATTGTAATTTTCGTCTCTTGCTCAGTGATTTTATTTTTGTTTTCTTAATTATATCTTCCAATACATGAAAAATTTTCCCTTTGGTTGTCAAATTTATAAGTTTTTTTAATTTTGGTTACTGATTTTCAGTTTCCTTCAATTTTATTCCTCTACCCCAATGTCATTGAGATATTTTCCTAATTTGTTCATCTGAATTGTTTTCCTCTCACATATAGACAAATGATGTGGCAGGATTTGATTGGGTATGCATTGTGACAAAGGGGACAAATGACATTGTTTAGCCACATGAATATCTAGTAATCCCTATGAAAAAGAACTTTTTTCCTGCTGATATATTGAACTACTTGTAAAAAATGTTGAATGTCCATGTAGGTGATCACATCCCTTGGTTACTATTCAATTTCATTAAAGGAGGTTGAAAAGCCTCACTGAAATAGATAAAGCAAACTGAGAAATTGTAAAGGGAAATACTGAAAAATTTGGCTTGACATTATTAAAATGGATACTTTCTTGTTTTGATCTATTATAAATTTTTAAACAACATCAGTCATGAATAAAAAACTGAGGAAGATCTGCTGGCCATTCATGTTCATCATTGAGCATGGGTTAAGTTAATTTTTGTATTGAATATTGAAGTACCCCAACTTATCAGCGTGAAAATACCCCAAACAATGCAGACATCTGGAAATGGAAATAGTGATAGAGAGTGCACCAGGAAATCAATGAAAGTGGTGAATGAATGCATAAATACATTTTTTTCTTACTTATAAAACACAGAGCTTACAACAATGAGGTGCATTTTCATCCTATCAGAATAACACATATTACTTATATGTTAGAATATTTTGTTGCTGAAGAATAGAAATAGGCTTTTTATATGAGTAAAAATAGAAATCCAATGCCTCTCAGATGGCATATATTTATCGAACTAACTCTTTCACACGTGAGCATTTTACAAACTCAATTTATTCTCCCCATATCCCTGGAAGGCAGTAGTATTATTATTTCATTTTACATATGATGTTAGGAAAATAAATACAGGTAAAGTAAATTGATCAAGAGCGAAACTGTTTTTTAAAAAGGCTAAAGTTTGATCCTGGAGAGTCTGACTCTAAACTCCAGTGGGACTAAATGGTATTGAATCAACTGGTTACTTATCAGAAGAAAATTTAAACTTGTCCAATACCACTAATGCATCAAACCATTCACAACGGTCAAGTAGAGATGTAGTATAGAGATGGTAGAATAATCAAACGCTTAATCTAAATATGTAAAACAAGGTGAAGGAGATTATATTCATGATATTGGCAAAAGCAAAGATTTTTTAATAGAGGAACTATGAAGTAGTAGTTAGAAAATAAAATTAAGGTAAAAAGCACTTCATTGAAACCAAAATCTTTTAAGCTAAACACAGTAAATTAAGATAAGCCACAAAAATGATAGAAAGTATTCATAAATCTTTCTGACAGGCACCTCGTACTCTAAATATATAAATATTTGCCTTCAAAATAACAAAAAAAGAATCATAAAGAACTTCACGTGAAAGACTTGAAAAATCTATTAATAAAGAAATGTATTAAAATTTCTTATGCAGAAGAAAAACAATATAATTTTTCATCAGGGAAATACAAGAAAAAGTGCAAAGAAATACCAGTAAGTATCTTCTTGCATGGCTAAAACTAAATCAGACTGAAACTCGAATTTTACCAAGAGTTCAGAGCTATTGTAATACTCATACCTTTTCTGAAATATTAAAAATGCATCCCACCAACAATCTCACTTATTGATATGTACCAAAAGGAATGAAAATACTTATGTATCAAAGGAAGTGCTAGCAGTGGAATTCATAAAAAGGTAGTATTTCCCTAAATGGAAATCTATACAGCAACAAAAAGTGTAAGCTAATATTTTATGTAACACCATAGATAAATCTCAAATATACTACACTGAGTGAAAGAATATATGCTATTCTATTCAATTTATATAAAAAATTAAAAGCAAATCTATGGCAAAATAAAATCTATGGCAAATAAAATCTATACTGGATTTTCCTGGGGTAAGTGTACTGATTAACCAGAAAAGCATACTTAGTCTTTTCTGGGAAGAATGAATATTTTATATTTCTATGAGAGTATCAGTTGCAGTTAATTCTCTAAATCCATGTAACCATGCTTCCAAAATACATTCATTTAGTCCCATATAAACAACTCCTCAAATTAGAAAACTGGATTCTTTTTAGAAGTTAACAAGAAAAGTTATGGAAGAACCAGAGATTAAACAAGTCTGTGGCTAAGTGACAAATAATATTCATTTACAAATGCCAATAATAGAATATTCAAATTTTTCTCATTTGCTTTATTTCTGCTTGTTTGTAATTTTGTTTGAATTTGGTTATATAAATTAGACACAGTAATTTTACTTACTCATTTTATTTTACAAATAAAAATAGTATACATTTATCATGTGTACCATAGTGTTTTCAAATATGTTTACATAAAGGAGCAATGAGCTAATTAACATATACATTACCTCATATATATTTTTTGAGGTGAAAATACTTAAAATCTATTCAGAATTTTCATAAAAAGAAAAAAATTGCCCTTAACGGTAGTTATTCTATTGTCAATAGATACAATAGCTTACTGAATTTATTTCTCCTGTTACTGAAAATTTCTATTTTTTCACTGTTTCTCCATATTGCCCCTCTGACCCTGGGTAACACTATTCTGCTCTCTGCACCTATAAGTTCAGTATTTTTACATTCCATGCATTTTTTTATACCTGGCTAATTTTACTTAACATAATGTCTTTAAGGTCCATCCATAACTTTTTCAAATGATTGAATTTTTTCATTGGTAAGGCTGAGTAAATCCCCATCAGAATACCAACATCATTATTCACAGAATTAAATAAAACAATCTTGAAATTCATATAAAATGAGAAGAGACCCAAAAGAAAAGGCATCACAATCCAACATTTCAAATTATAATGCAAAGCTACGGTGATAAATACCAGCATGATACTGGCAGAAAAAAGATATGTGGATCCACGGAACAGAAAGCAGGATGCTTACACACTCTCAGTCATGTTCAGCTGTCTGATTGTGGCAAAGATGCCAAAACCATACACTTTGGAGGAAAGGTATCCTCTTTAATAAATGGTGTTGGGAAAACTGGCTATCCATATGCAGAAAATCAAATCTAGACCACATCTTTCACCATGTACTGAAATAAAATAAAAATGGGTGAAAGACCAAAAAGTTAAAACAGAAACATTTAACCTGTTGGAAGATAAAATAGGTAAAACTCTTGAAGACATAAGTATAAGCAAAGACTCTTGGAACAGAATCACAGTTGCATAAGAAACAACATCAAGAATCAATAAGTGGGATCATGTTAAATAAAAAGCTTGTATAGCAACTAAAACAACCAATAGAGTGAAGAGACAACCTACAGAATAGGAAAAAAGATGTCAATTATAACTTGGACTGAAAACTAATACCTAAAATATAGTATAAGGAACTAAAAAACTTTAGACACGACGAAATAAGACCCAAGAGGACCTCATGGGCAAGAGGAATGAATAGACATTTCTCAGAAGAAGAAATGCAAATAGCCAATAAATACACAAAAGAATGTTCAGCACCACTGTCCTTTAGAGAAATGTGAATTTATGCAGCACTCAAATACTGTAACAGCAAATTCTGGAGAGGCTAGAGAGAAAAAGCAACACTGGTAGGAATACAAACTAGTCCAACCACTATGGAGTTCAATATGAGATTTCTCAAAAAACTAAAACTAGAAATTCCATATGACCCAGCTGTTGTCCTTCTAGATTTCATGGAAGAATTAAAGATACTCTACTCCAATGACACTTTCATTTGCATGTTTACAACAACACCATTCACAATTGATAAATCTTGGAAGCAGCGTATATGTCCATCAGCAGATGAATGTTTAAAGAAAATGTATTTTTTACCCAATGGAGTACTACCCTGACATAAACAGGGACAAACTTTAGTTATTTTTATTAAAATGGATGCATCTTGAGAGATTAATCCTAAGTGAAATAAATCAGACACACAAGTTTAAATGCCATACGGGTTCTCTAAGGTGAGGAGCACAGAGTATAAATGAAAAACTAAATAAAACATAGATATTAGGAAATAGGGAGATGGAACTTGTGTAAAAGAAAAGAAAACCAAGGGATGGCAGCTGGTAGGAGGGAGGGAAGCTAAGTGGATGAAAAGTGGATTAAGTTGTGTCATGTACATGGGCTAAGTCCCTGCAAGGACTGTAGTCATTGTGTCCTGCAAACATATACTAATATAAAATAAAAACTGAAAAAAGCAGATACACAATACTGAATTATTATATCAGGCAGAGCTCTTTTATGTTTCGAGAATGCATCATGCTGTTTTCCATGATGGCTGGATAATTTATATTCTCACTAACACTGTACAAGGGTGGTTTTTCTTCAAATCTTGCTGGACAATTTTTATCTTTCTTTTTTGTTCATGCTCCTTCTATCAGGGATGAGGTGACATGTTCCTAAGGTTTTGACTTAATATCTGGTCATAAATGATGTCAAATATTTTAATGTACCTGTTTGTCATACTTGCAATGCTGGCTCTTCCTACCCATGAGCAAGGAATATCTTTCCATTTTCTGATATCCTCTTTCATTTCCTTTTTCAGAGTGCTGTAGTTTTCAATTAGGTCTTTTATTTCCTTTGTTAGTTTGATTCCTGAGTATTTCATCTTTTTTTTCAGGGGTATTGTAAAAGGTGTCATTTCCCTAATTTCTCTCACCGTGCATGTGTTGTTCATATACAGGAAGGCTACTGATTTTTGAGCATTGACTTTGTATACAGTGATGCTACTGAATACAGTTATGAAACCTGCAAGTCTTTTGGTGGCATTTTTGGTTTCTTCTATGTAGAGTATCATGCCATCTATAAATAATGATAATTTAATTTCTTCTTTTCCATCTTTATTCCTTTTATTTCCTTTTCTTGTCTAATTGCTCTAATGTTTCCAGAACTATATTGAACCACAATGGTGATAGTAGACATCCTTGTCTTGTTCCTAATTTTGCTGTGAAACTTTTCAGTTTTTTTTTTTTAAGTTTTCAATTTTTTTGATCATTTAGTATAATGTTGGCTGTTCCATAGATGGTTTTTATCAGATTGAAATACAAACCATCTATTCCAATTTTCTGTAGGATTTTTATTATGAATGAGTATTGGACTTGGTCAAATGCTTTTTCTGCATCTATTGAGGTGATCATGTGATTATTGTCTTTGGTTCTGTTGATGTGGTGTATTACATTTATTGATTTGCATGTGTTGAACCATCCCTGCATCCCTGGGGCAGAAATTAATGCCATCGAGACTAAGAAAACAATACAAAGAATCAACGAATCGAAGAGCTGGTTCTTTGAAAGATTAAATGCAATTCATAAACCCTTAGCCAACCTTACCAAAAAGAGGAAGAAAGGACTCAAATTCATGAAATTAGGAATGAAAAGGGTGAAATGACAGCAGAGCATGCAGAAATCCAGAAGATCATCAATATATACTTTGAGAAACTGTACTCTAATAGGATGGAAAACAGAGAAGAAATGGACAGAGTTCTAGATATACATAAATTGCCAAAACTTAATCAATAAGGTAAAAAATTCTAAATAACCCAATATCAGCCAATGAAATTGAAACTGTAATTAAAAACCTACCAACAAAGAAAAGTCCAGGTCCTGATGGATTCACTGCTGAATTCTCCAAGAAATTTAGAGAATATCTAATGCCACTACTAAAGAAACTCTTTAATGAAATTGGAAGGGAAGCAATACTCCTGAAGCCATTCCTGGAAGCAAGTGTCACCCTGACACCAAAACCAGAGAAGACCCAACCGAAAAAGAGAAGTATAGGACAGTCTCCCTAATGAACATGCATGCAAAAATTCTCAACAAGATACTTTCAAACAGAATGTAGCAAATCATAGAGAAGATTATGAACCATGACTGAGTAGGACTCATCCCAGGGATACTGGGACAGTTTTCCAATCTTATGCCTTCTTTCAAGAAAGATCTATTCAGATCATTGCTCAGTTTTTGATCAGTTTTGCTGTTGTTTGTGTTTGCTCACTAAATTGAGCTACATCTGAATTATACGTTAAACATTAACTCCTTATTGAATGAATAGTTTGGAAATATTTTCTCCCTATTCATAGGTTGTCTCTTTACTTTGTTAATTGAATCCTAGAAGCTTTTACTTTGATGCAATCCCGTTTGTTTATTTGTACTTTTGTTACTTGTGTTTTGGAGATTGCTTAAAAAAAAAAATCGTTGCCCACACTAATGGTCCATTTCCTTCTACTAATTTTGTATCTTCAGTTTTTATAGTTAATTTCTAATACACCTTGGATCAATTTCTGTCATCATGTAAAAATTTGATTTCATTTTTCTGAATGTAGACATTCTGCTGTCTCAACTCCATTTATTGAATAAACTTCCTCATAGTATGATTTTGGCAGCTTTCTCAAAAATCAATTGACTGCGAATTAGTGGATTTCTTACTTGACTCTCTAGTCTGTTCCTTTGGTTTATGTTTTCATTTTTTATGCCATATCGTGTTGATTTGATTATTGTAGCTTTGTAGAATATTTGGAAGTAAGATTGGGTGATTCCTTCACTTTGTTGTTTTGCTCAAGATTGCTTTGACTAATCAAGGTGTTTGAGGTTCCAAGCATATTTCAGAATTTATTTTTCTATGTCTATAAAATTATTATTGTTATTAAATAAAGATTAGACTGAATACACAGTTCATTTCTGATTATATAATAATTCTATTAAAAGTAATTCCTTCAATTCAATCAAATATTATACCTTTCCATGTATTTGTGTCTTCTCAATTTCTTTCATACATCTTTTGTATATTAATTTAAGTATATTAATTTTTTGGTAGTTATTGTGAACAAAATTGTTTATTTGATTTCATCTTTGTTTAGCTCATTTTTAACATATAGAAATACTACTAATTTTAATGTGGTAGCGTTGTATAGTGAAATTCTACTGAATTTATTCAATAGTTCTAAAAGTTTTGTGGTGAAATTTTTAAAGATTTCCATATATAAGGCCATGTCATCTACAAACAGGGACAGTTTACTTCCTTTCCAATTTGGTGTGCTTTATTTGTTTGTTTTATCAATTTGCTTTGATTAGAGTGTGAAAAACAATTGAAAGAGATTTTATTTACTTTCAGTCTTACTTTTGTGTTTGCACATGGACGATTTAGTTCTAGAGTAAAAAATGTTGCTTATTATTGTATAAATTATTATCAACCAAGTCTTACAATCTTGCTATCTTTAGCATAATTTCTGTAATCAGTTCAACACATTATTTGGGGGAATTACAATGTGATATGCAATATTTTAACTTAAGATGAAATAGTTAATAAGGCATCGAAGCAAAATGAGCTAAAGGAAAAATAGTAGAATTGTAAATTAGAGAGAAAACAAGGCTTATATTATGCAGGGGCTCATAGACTTTGTATTAAGTTAGGATTGGGATAAAACATTAGAGAATTAGAGCAGAGAAGAAGCATGAACTGGGCTGGGGATCTAGCCCAGTGGCCTAAGCATCTGCCTGGCAAGTTCAAGGTCATGAGTTCAATCCCCGGTGCCGCAAAAAATAAAAAAAAAAAAAAGAAGCATGAACTAATTTATATTCTAGAAGCTTCCCTTGTCCTCTAAGTAAGGATATTTATGGGACAGGTAGTGAGTAGAAATAGAGATATATGAAGGAAGTTATTACAGTGAACCCACTTAACAGTTGATGGAGGCTTAGATCAGAGACAAACAAACCAGTATACCAAAAGTGATCAAAGTTTAGATGTGTTTTCAAGGTAGAATCGGCACCATTTCCTGACACTTCAGATATTGGTATGAGAAAAGGAGAAAGATTAAACATAATTCTAGATCTTTAATTATCCTTAACAAGGAGATAAAGTAGACATGAAACAAAGCATGGTTGACTTATTTCTGGGTTTACTTAGAAGGAGGAAAAAGAACAGTTTAATTTTGAGTGTATTAAACCCAAGGTTCCTTTCAAATTTTCTGGTAAATTGGTAAGAATGCAGCTGCATTTATGTACAAACTTGAAATTTAGGAGTGAGATCTAAGCCGAAGTATAAATTAGCTGGTTACTCGTAAATAAATGATATTAAAACCATAAAAGATATATGATACATCGAATATAGAGTGGATAAGTTTCAAATCCTAAACTCACAGAGAAGGAAGTAACGAACACAGGGTAACAAGAAGAAATGGCCAGTAAGAAAAATGCAAAGCCAACATTAGAATTGTCATCCTAACAATATTATCTCCAATCCATGATTATAGGATATCTTTCAATTTATTTACAACTTTGATTTCTTTCAATATGTTTTGTACTTATCAAGGTATCACAGTTATGCTTCTTTTGTTAAATTAATTCCAGGCTGTGCTTCTTTTTGTTAATATAAATTGGTTTGTTTACTTGATTTGATTTTGAATTGTTCATAGACATTGTATAAAAATACAGTTCACTCTTAGAGGTTTTTATCATCTATGACTATTTAACTGAATTTAGTTTTAAATAATTTCAATTTTAAAGTTTGCATTTAAAAAATGTATGTATATGCAATGGTATCCTTTTCACAAGCTTAATTTGAAAGATGGCCTTGGTTGTGGTCATCACTGATGTGAAATTCACAAACAAAAGCAAAAGTTCGCTGAATGCTTCTTCTCATGAACCAAATTGTTTGCAAACAGAAACATTCATGAACCAAGGTATTATTGTATGTGTACTTATACAAAATGTGTAAGTATATATACAGATAATGTATATCTTATATACATGTATTTCTTTGTCTCACTTCCTTCTGTTATGAAGGAAATATCCTTATCTGACATAAAATGATGCCTTCCTTATTTCTTATTAGATACTTTTTTTTATCATTGCCTCCTGAATCCTATCAAAAAATTCATCCTCTGTTATAAAGAAACTTTCCATTTCTACTAGGGATTTCCTGTCTTTTCCTGACCTGCTTATCGGCCATCTGATGCAGACCTTAATTCTCATTTCTGCAGCTGGTGCTAATACTGAAGGACATTAAAATCAGGGGCTGTGGTGGTTTGAAGTGGATTGTGTGTGTGTATGTATATGTGTATGTGTGCTTGTGTAGGTGATTACTAATGGGGTTGAAAAGGACCACGAATTTGAAATCCAAAATATTTTTTCCAGTCGATAATAGTAATATGGATGACATTAAGAAAAGGTATTTCCGGAGTTGATTTTACTAACAAATAAATGTTCTTCAAGTAGTGTGTAGATGGATAAAGAAAAATGCATTTGTTGTAATTGCAAAACACAACAATGGACTAAGTTTGATAGGCTACAGAAAGAAATTTTTAAAAAAACACTTTTTTAAAAAATTCTAACATGCTACCCAAATTTTTCTTTCTCAGACTTCTTTTTTTTATATGTAAGTAGTATGATGGACTGAACCTATTACCACATTGGATGTAGTCCAGCAATAACCAGTCAAATCAGTGTGACTCAGATAGCCCTAGTGGGACATGGCAAGAAATTCTTCTGTCCTTTAGGATGCAATTACCCGGCCTGTTGCTGTAGAGAGTGACCTCCTTTACTCTGGTAATTACTGAATCTAGACTTAATGTCTGGTCTCATTTAAAAATCTCTGTTCACAGTGCCTGTCCCAAGGCCAAGTACAGTAGGCAATGAGCCACCATAGCTGCCAAAAATTAGAACTTTGATGAACATCTTTGCCAGGAGATTATCATGACTGTTCCCATTAGAATCAACATTCCTTTTTGGGGGCTTATGTAACATAAAATGGAATTCATTTTCAAAGCTAACTACTTTTATTCACAAATGGTAGACAGCAGTAAAATTTAAGTGTAGGCTGTAAACTTAAAAATAGGCTGAATCTGGCTATAAGTATTTCAGCACTGAGAAATACTTAACAGGGTAGGAACTCAACAGAGGATATTACTATTTGGCTTTATCAACTCAGAATTAAAGATACACTGATGGTATGACAATTGAGTAATGGATATGGAACTGAAGTCATGATTTATTTCATATTAAGAAACATTTTGAAGAAATAATATACAGCTTTCATTAAAATTTATACTGTGATTTATTTTACTAAGTGTCTGCAGTGATTTATTAGACATAATTGCAAAGAAGAGGTAGTTCAGTTTTTCCCTATTTGGTTAGAAGTTAAGTACTCTTGAGTCAAAACTTGGGGGACATGTCCTTATTAAAACAGAACCCATAATTAACATTTCTGTGCATTTTGTATAATCCAAACATGCGATAGGGAACATTTAAATGCCTAGCAATTAAAATGAAAACATTTTACTTTTACTGGCAGCCTTTTAACTTTTCAGTTCATCATATTTATGGTTATCATTATTAGACATCTGGAAAAATATAGTTATGCTTGCTATTTATATTACAAACTAAAGACTTTGAATCACTTTGTGAGACATGATCTCATTAATGCTCTCTATATCTCTGTGAGGTAAGTGCAATTATCTTCATTTTATTGAGTTTAAATTACTTTCCAAGGTGTCAAAGAAAATTGTGGTTGGATATGAAAAAATCAGGGTCTCTCAGTGTCCACTTTAATGGTAAATCTTGTTAAATAAAGTCAGAAAAAAGGGAATCCATTTTTAACTGGATGGGGAATAATTTTCTGTAAATAGTCATTTGATGTAGCTATATGACTTATAACATTTTGCAGTTATACCATTTCCAGTATAACTTATCAACCTAACTCATATTCTAACTTTTTGTCAAACCAATATTTTATGCAATGATAGTCTTCTAAATTTTCTTTAAGGAAATTTTATGCAGATTTGGAAATAAAACGGACTTTGTTAATGTAGATGCTACATACTGAAGTAGTTTTCCTTTCCTTTCTAATTGTTTCTTTTTTCTTTAAAATCTACTATCCAAAGTCACATTTATGTTTTAGGTTTATGATTTCAGGTAGTTGTTTAAAATTTGTTCTTTACTGCTATGATTCAGATCTAAAATGAAAGGTGACTGGATCTTGTGGATGTTATAGTCATCAATGGATTCACTCTGATCAATTCAGTACCTATATGTACTTTTAGGAGGAAAAGACTGACTAGAGGCAGTTAATGGAGTGTGACCTGAAAGGGTGTATTCTTCTTCCCTCCTCTTTCATTCCCTTTCTGCTTCCTTGTGGCCAGCAGGTAAGCACCTTTAATCTGCTATGCCTTTGTGTCATGACCTTTCTGCCTGGGAGACAACCAACCAGGGAACTAATCCTCTAACAAACACAGGCAAAAATAAATATCCTTTCATTAAGGTTGTCAGTTTCGAGTATTTTGTCCCAGTGACAGTAAAGTTGTAAGGTAGATTTTTGTATGAGAAGACTGGTTATGGCTGTGACTATGCTTGATGGCGTAGTCTGGAAGGCTTTGGAATTGCTTTGTAGGAGGTGTTTAGGAAGTCTTGGAGATGCAGACTGAAGAAGCCCTAAGATTCTGCAAGCAGAATCTGATAAATGCTTCAGATCACAACTCAGAGGACCAGAAAGTTGACAGGAATGCAGACCACAAAGACCAGACTCATTAAGTTTCAGGTCAGAATAAGGATTCTATCAGAAACTGGACTAGAAGCCATGTGTGTTCCATTTGAGCAATGAAATTGTCTACATTTGGCTCATATCCTGAGATTTTGCATGACACTGAAATGAAGGACAGCAAATTAATTAATTAGTTAATTTGACAGAGAAATTTCAAGACTGCCCAGTGTTCAGGCTGTGGTGTTAGTATTGCTGATTGTTTTTAGCTAGGTAAACAGTAATAATTATGAGTAAAAAGATAAGCAGAAAAACTTGAAAAATTTTCAGTTTGGCCAGAAAGGAAGTACTTGTAAATTTAAAACCAGGGAAAGCATTTTGTTGTTGTTGTTGTTGAAAAGGTTAGCATTAAAAACAAGTCAGGGGCCAGGAATACAGTTTAGTGGCACAGCACCTGCCTGCAAGTGCAAGGTCATGAATTTGAGTCCCAGTACAAAAAGCAAAAAAAAAAAAAAAGAATTAAATATATATATATATATCTTTCAATCACAATAATAGGAACTATGTCTTAAAGCCATCATGGGAATTGACCAGACACCACCTTTCACAGACTCAAAGGTTCAAAGTGTAAACATTTCATTTGAGAAGAGAGCCCCTGGAGTCACTGCTCAAGAATAGCTGCCTAGGGAAATGACTTCCCAGGATTCATTTCAATGTGCTCAGTCTACCAGGATTGCAGAGGCCACTACTACCAGAGTCCTAGGGGATCCAACTACAGCTCAAGATTTTGGCAGACCTTGGCATCATTCTCATGGTATCAGTTTTCCAGGAATGCAGAATGGAAGAGTTGTGGGGTCACAGAAGTTACCACACAGATTTTGGAACAAGTTATGAGAGTTCAGTCAATGAGCCACTGAGAGGATAACGTGTGGAGCTATGGGAATGAAGCTGAAGTTTCAGTGGCGACACTAAAATGTGCACAAGGCAAGAACATAGAAGGTCTGCAGGGAATAGAGCCAGCACAAGAGAGTGACTATGTGGTTTACAACCAGCAATTCCATAGGAACAGTGCTAGCAAGCCCTTTGGAGCTTTCACTCTCCCCTACGTGCTGAAAATGAAGCTATCAGATTTAAATATTTTCCCCACTGAATTCTGATCTTGCTTTAGTCTCAAGCTTTTCTTTGTCTTTTCACTTTTTTTGTAATGGCAATAGTTATCCTATGACATGGTATGTTAGAAGTATTTAACTTTCTTTTTGATGTTAATAGGGACTAACAGAGTGCACCTTGGGTCTCAAAGGACACCTTTGGACTTAAACTTGTCAGCAGTGCTGGAACCATTAAGATTTTGGTGACTCTTATAGAACGACCAAAGCATTCTGCATAATGAGGTGGGCAGTAGCCTTTGGAGGGGCAGGGTACAGTCTTATGGTTCAGATATAATATGCTGAACAAAAAATTTTAGGTATTTGGAAGGTGATTGGGGAATCAGTCTGCTATACTCATTAGTGTGGATCATCCACTGATGGTTTAATAACTGAATGTGCCTGTTAGTAGCAGCACCTTGTTAAATTCAGTCTTGAGGGTGTGATCTAGAAAAGTGTATTCTTGTCCAGAGCTCCACCCTGTGCTTTCCATTTCAGGTTGCCATGGGGTGAGCAACTTTCATCCACCATACCCTTCACTATGCAATTTGTGCCTTGGAGCCAACTAGTCAGGAATTGAGCCCTCTAAAATCCACCAGCCTAAATAAACATCTTCACCCTTAAAATGTAGGTGTGGGGTAATTTGTATCACTGAGTGGAAAATGACATATTTAAAGGGGAAAGGAGGGACTTATAGGTTTACAGAATTATTTTGTAAGTATTTCTTCCTATTCCAAGTATTTGTTACTTTTTAGTCTTTTATTAATATTTAATAGTCATGCTAGTAATTTTCCCCTCATCTTTGTTTCCAGATGCTGTATAGAAAATATAACAATTTCTGCATTTTATTTATAAAATACTTTATAAAAATGTGTACATGATCAGCAAATCATCAAACAAGTCCTGAGACCATACAATGAGACATTAATAATTTCTACAACAAATTGTTTTGGCAAAGTACCTTATACCACATAGGAAATGAACTCAAAATTGAACAAAGACTGAAACTAAATAACTAACTTTTAAAGCTTTTAGCAGAAAACAAGCAGAAACATTCACACTTGGATTTTTCAGTGACTTCTTAATTATAAAACCAAAAGCCAAGGCAACCACAGAAATAATGAATAATCTGGACTTCATTGAAATTTTATTTTATTTTATTTTGAAAAGAATACAACCAAACCAAACAAAACAAGACAGAGTAAAGTCAATCAAAACAAAGCAATGAACATGGTACATGACTTTTAAACAGTGTAAAAAGCAATCGATAAGGCTACCATAAGCCTCTTGTTATCTGCAATATACCTGCCCATACCATCAGGGATAAGTAAAATCACACAAAATACAACAAACTAAAACAGTAGAAACAAGACAAAGCATAACAAAACAAAACAAACTGAGCAGAACAATGTAAGCAATACAGAATTTCAAGATATTAGCAAAACAGCATTGGCTACCGTAATATTTGTTATCATCAGAATAGTTGCCTACACCTTCAGACATATTACAATCAAACCATACAGAATAGAGTAAAATCAATCAAAACAAACAATGAAAGACATACAGAGTTTCTAAACAACATAATTGGACATCCACGATGGCTGCAATTATATATTTTGTTGTCATTAAAATAGCTGTCCATGCCATCAAGTATAATAAAATCAAACAAATCAGAATAAAATGAAACTAATCAGAACAATGAATAAAATCTGAATTTCAAATCATGATAATAGACTAATAGAGGTCATTTCCTTCAACATCTACATTCTTTTATCATGGAGTAATGCACACTTATTGTCTGCTCTTAATCATGCAGAAAAGTAGAAAAATTATATATGAATTTACACTCATGCATGCATGCATGCATGCATGCACACACACACAGCTTTCAGATCCTGGACAACAAGCAATGGAATTCTGATTCCTAGGAGACAGAAAAAATAATGAACATTGCCCTAGCTAACTACCTGACAAAGGCTGTCATGCTATAATGTGCCTATGAAAATGCAAAAGAATCTACAAGTCAAGTAGAATTGATAAAAGAGACTTCATAGTTTCTGGAAAATATTACAGGACAATATCTTGTAGAGAAGGAATTGAAAAGCAGTTGGGCAAGCTGCAGAGGGCTTCCCTTGAGTTTTTGGATGAGTACCAATCTATGGATCATTAAGGGAAAGAACAACTAGAAACCCCTGAGTCGAATAATTTCTACAGGTCACAGAGGAAATAGGAATAATTTTCAAGCCAGGCAAATTGGAAAGAGGTATAATACACATGACATTGCTTAGAGTTATTAAAAGAATATTGTATTATTAGTGGGAATAAATTAGCCATAGACTAAAGGTGTCTTTGGATTTGTCCTAATGAATTTTAAAGGGAAACCTCAAATGAATTAATAGTATTCCAAGTATTATAATTGCATGTCAGAGTCAAATCTAACACTAATTAAGGAAATACTCTAAAAGGCTTCTGAAAAATTGTGAAGTTAACAATGGCTAGCATCTTTTGGAAAATTAGGATACATTAAAAGCAGCAAAAATGACACATAACAAAAGAAAAACCATTTCAAAATGAGAGATGTATAAATTGGAATTAGTAGATAAAACTAAACAATGACTATTATGAAACCCTTTACATACTCCCAAGCTTGAAGGAAATCATGATCATGATAAAGAAGAAAAAGAATATCAATGGATAAGGAAAAGTAGAATTTTTAAAAATCAATTATACAGTATGTTAAATGACATATGTCAAATTGATATGGATTACAGCACTTCAGAAATTGGTAAGTACATTGAATATATAAAAATAAATGATGTATAATGAACTACAGAGAGAAAAGAACTAAAACATAAATAAATCAACAGAATATTTCCCTATTAAATACTATCAAATAGTGTATAATACATATAATTAGAATTTCAGTAAAATGGAAGCAAACTGGAGGATTGAAAAATATTCAAAGAGACAGTGGCCAAAAATTTTCAAAAATTTTTGGAAACTAAATCAATAAGATCTAGAAACCTCAATAAACTTCAACTCAAATAAATTTTAAAGTACATGAAGACCTATTGCATAAAATATGTGAAGACCAATGATAAAGAGAAAACCTACAGGACATTCAGAGATAAGAAATGCATCACTTAACGAAAGAAAACAGAAATGACACCAGATATCTTGTTAAAAGCTATGCAAGCTATGAGGCAATAGGTATACCTTTAAAGAAGTAAGCATCAAAAAGAAAAAACAAATTAAAATTTTTTATAAAGATTAGTTTCTAGAATATATAAGTAAATTTTAAACCTCACTAATAAAAACACCAAAAAAATCCCATTTTTAAGTGCATAAAGTATTTCCATAGGTATTTCTCCAAGTAAAATATGAAAATGGGCCAGCAGATTGTGACAAGATCTTCAACATTAATAATAATTAGAGAAAGGTAAGTAAAATTTGTAATAAACTACCAATTCACATTCATCAGGATGATTTAAACTAACCCCTAATAAAAGAAAAACAAAAGTGCTGATGAAAATGTGGAGAATATGGAATTCTCATATATTTTTAGTGGGAATGCAAATGTTTTAGCCACTATAAACAACAGTGTCATGGTTCTTCAGTGATTTAAACAGAATTAGATGTGACCCCACACCTCTAAACAATCATGTGCGTTCAAGTGATTTACTGTTAGTAGACAAATTCTACCTCAAATATTAAAGGAATTTCTTTAGCAAAAGGCAGAGGAAGATGCATAGTAATTTGAATCTCTACCAACAAATGAGCAACAAAACAAGCAACAAATAAGTTTTTTAATATAGTATTCACATTTTAAACTCATTGACTTATTACTGCATATTAACCTATGTAAAGCAAAAACAATATGTTATAATATTTTGAAACATGTGTAAAAGCAAAGTAGATGGAAGTTATACAAAATGTTGAGAAACAGGAATGGAAGCATAGTGTCTTACAGAGGAATATATATTATTGTATATTATGGAGGAATATATTATGGGGGAATATATTATTATTTTATATTGTATATTATGGAGGAATATATTATTATTTTATATTAGAATGCTATAAATAAAGTATGCATATTGTAAATCTTAGAAAATTCAGTAAAACAAAGAGATATATTAATAATCTAACACTGTGGCAGAAATTTTGAAATTTTAAAGCTAACTGGCAGCCCGATACCATACTGAGACAAGATATGCTCATCCTCCCTGCCACATAGCTAGACTTTCAAACCCAGTCAGCCTTGACTGACTGTGTCCAGCTGCTTTTCATAGATAGCCAGACCCAAGTCAACCTGACCATGGTCAGCTGAGTATCTGTGTTTTCCCACCTAAAAATATACCCCGTATTTCTAACATATTTCAAAGACTTTCTACCCAGCAACAGATGAAGACTAACCCAATCAAATGAAAACCCACCACACTTTCAAGTTCCTGTACTTCCAGCATGCAAATTTATATAAACCAAACCTGAAACTGACTCAGAGATGGTGAATTAGAACTGATTCCCACCAGCCCACCAGTGTAATAATCAGTTGCTGTCCAACCCCTTGTCTTCCTTTTGGTTTGGTACCAGTTCTGCAACAACAGAAGTAAAGTAGAATCAAAGTCGTTTGAATAGGTAACAATTTAAAAAGTTTATAATCTTGGTTTCCAGTATCATTATCCTACTTAAAAAACTGGGATTCCTAAGAGAAATGTCTAACTCTAGGACTGGAGCGGAGAATATACAAGATGAGAATACAGCACCATGTAGTCCCAGAAAATAAGGAAAGGCTGTAAAGCCAAAGTGACAAAAGCATGTGAAAAGGATGGATGAAGCAAGCGAATGAACTCTGAACAGCAAATCCTGGTATCTGAACAATGAAATGAGCAAGTTGAGTTGAATTATACTACAACGTACAAAATGAATGCGTATATCACCACACTATCAAATCAATACATGAGGACAAGAGAAAAACAAATGCTTAGAAAAAAAATTTTAGATCTGTAAAAATTCACTTGTAGAGAAGATGGAGCAATATTACCTCTTTGTAAAATTGTTAGGCTCCTCTCAGTGACCTGTCTCTACGGTACATAATGGCAGGGACAATTGGGGTGATTTTATAGTGAGAATAAGTGAGAAACCTGTGCAAACACTGCCTTACCTTGCAGTTAACATCAGTAAAAAATCATGTCTTTATCATTCACTATGACACAAGTTCAAAATTGCATATTATCTCTGACAAATATTTATAACCACAGTAGCGTGAGAAAAAACATGACAAACACAAATTATGGGATATTCTAAAAAACAACTGACTCATACCCCTCAAAACTATGAAGTATGTCAAATAAAAAAATTGAAAAATTATCATGGCACAGAGGAGCCTGAAATTATAAAATACCCAAATGCAGTATTGTATCTTACATGGCTTCCTAGGATGGGGGGGGAACATAGTAAAATCTAAATAAAACGTGGAGTTTAGATAAAAACGATACATAAAAATGATTAGTTTTGACAAATTCACAATGCCAGCATAAGACATTAGTAACATAAAAATAGTATATGGCATACATGAGCAACTTGTCTTTGAATACAAAAATGTGAAAAGTTTACTTAAATTTCAAAAAGTTAATAGAAATTATTAGAAATGATTGCTCAATAAATATTTAAACAACAGAAACTGATATTTCCTTGAGTGATACAAACTGTCAGATATTATTCAAGAAGAAATAAAAAGAAATGTATCTGTAAATAACTTGAATTCATCATTATAACCTTCATAGAAAGCAAGTTTCAAGTCCATGTTGACTTATTTAATGACTTCTGCCACTTTTTAGGGAAGATATGATTTATTATACAAAAATCTTCCTTAAATCACAAAAAGAGAAAACACTTAACTCATTCTATGAGGTCATAATAACTGTAATATTAAAAGCAGAAAAGGAAGTTAAAGAATAAACAAAGCTACAGATGAATACCCTTCATGAAAATAAATGCAAAACTTCTTTTATAAATGTTAGCAAATAAAACAGAAAAATATATCAGGAAGAATAATGCATCATGATTGATAAGGATTCATATGATGAATACAAAGTTGTTTTGACATTCAAAAAAGAGTAACAGAATTTTTAAAAAATCTAATGATAGTAAGTAGGGAGAAAGCATTTGATCATCTCAACCTTCATTCTTAATAAAAGCCATCAAACTTTAGAGTAAGAAGGAACTTCCTCCAAACAACAAAGGACCTATTTACAGATACTTAAAATGAAAGCTTGTATTTTTTTCTTTTAAAATTAGAAAGACTGAGTTGTTTATTGGAAAAATGGATGTATATTGAGACCATGTTAAATGAAATAAATCAAATGCATGAAGTTAAATATCTCAATGTTTCTCTTATGTTAGAAAGCCAAACTATAAATAAAAGATAGATAATAGGAAATAGAGACACCTTTGTGAAATGGAAAGGAGGTGGAGGGAAAAGGAGGCAAGGGGAGAGGAAAGAGATAATAACAGGAATTAAGGTGTGTTATGTACATGTACCAACTCCCCACAAGGAAGACAAGCATGTGTACAGCAAACATGTACTAAAAATTGTTTAAAAAATGAGAAATAAGACAAAGATGCCCGTGCCTACCATTTTCTGTTCAAAATTGACTTTGGGTCCTAGACACTCTATTAAGGGATTAAAAAAAAATGACTCTAACATTTTAACACCTCTTGTCCTCTCATTCTTTGTCTCAATAAAAGAATTAAGGAAAGATGGAAATGCTGAGACACAGGAAAACGATGAGAGGGAAAGAAGGAAAGAGGGAAGGAATGAAGAAAGGAAGGAAAGAAGAAATGAAGGGAGAAGGGAGGGAGAGAGGGGAAAATAAGGGAGAAAGGAGGAAAACAGAAAGAAAATAAGGAAAATCACATTGTCATATGCAGCACTTTATCTTTCTCTGAATCCTCAGTACCAGATAATAACTTGAAGGTCCTTTGTGAAAGACCTAAGTATATTTTTTCAGTCACACTCCCTGTATTTAATAAATTTGAATGCCATTTAGAACAATTCTTCTATTTTTCACAGATAATGGACATTTAGAGTATAGGTTAATCTTCCCCTTTCATAAAACTGTATGTAGCTCAGTTGATTGCTAGGAAGTTTGAGTTAGTTATCATTTAGCATCATGGAAAAATACACAATAACTTAATAAATACACCCCTGGTTTACTTTTGGTGTACAGTAATACTTTATAGAAATTTGGCTGTTTGGTATTTTCCAATTTCTCTTCATGACCCATTAACAGATTGTGGCTATGCTGTTACTTTTAAAAGGTGAAGTACAGAGGAGCGTATTAGAAAAAATAGTATCAGTGTGAGAACAAGTACCACCCATAGAAGTATTAACAACTGTTTTCTAAAAACTTCGACTTAGAGGTGTCTCTGTGTGTGTGTGTCTACATATAGAAGTTTCAAATTTAAATATATTCAAATTGAAAACATTCAAAATAAACTACAACAAGTTTGGGAATTATTAATTTGAGAAAATGTAGGGTTTTCCTTTGTATACCTGAAATACGTTCTTTGGCACTCAAATCAAGAATACGTGTAAGTACAGCCATTTTGGTTTTCATTGTGAAGAAGTTTTCCTATGAGTTTCTTATTTTAATAGCAGATTTTCTTAATGTTTGTGCTGGTGCAGTTGTGTGCTGGAACCTTATCTTCTTGTGTATGACTATCATATAAAAGACATCACAGCCGGGCGTGGTGGCTCACGCCTGTAATTCCAGCACTCGGGAGGCTGAGACAGGTGGATCATTGTGAGTTCGAGACCAGCCTGGGCTACAAAGTGAGCTCAAGGCCAGCCTGAACTGCACAGCGAGACCCTGCCTCAAAAAGACAAGGGCTGGCAATTTAGCTCAGCAGCCTAAGCGCCTGCCTGGCAAGTGTGAGGTTGTGAGTTTGATCCCCAGTGCCACAAAAAATAAATAAATAACATCCACAGCACATCCATCACGCAAATTTATCTATTCTGAAAAAATAAAGCAAATAATTCCATAGGAAAATTCTTCTGAATAACCAAACAACAGTTATCACAAAGGCATACAACAAAATATACATGCATTATTACAAGAACTTTAGGTTCTCACATATTAGGCACTGTATTATACAACAAATATTTGGCTAAACAACATTATGCATGCACTTCCTAGTGGAATATGGGTTTTTCACCCTTTAAATGCTTTTTGAAAAGGAGAGAAATGGAAGAGAAACTACCAACCCTCTCCATTTTATTTGACTACAAAATTAATTCAGAGTTCCCTGTTTTGAAAAGCATTAAACTAAATACATGTTACTTCACTTGAACTCAGTGTAAAATGGTTAGGTAGAAATGCAATGATAAGGCTCTTTTGGTGAATGTGGAAATATTATATATGTACTAAGAAACACTGTATATAAGAAAATTTACTATGTTAACTGTTTTTCACTGTATAATTCAGTATCATTTACTCCTTTGATGATATAGGACAATCATTATCCCTATTTATTTCCAACAGCTCTTTGCAAAGATGCTCTGTGCCACAAGGAATAACTCCACCTTCTTTCTTATGCTTATTTATTCTACTTTCTGCTTCCAAAACTGTGCTATTTGGGTATTTTGTAAGTAGAAAATAAAATATGTCCTTTTTTGTTTCTGGCTTATTTTACTCAGCATAACGTTTTCAGGATTCATCCGTGTTCTCCCATGAGCAGAATTTCACTCACTTTTATGCCTGAATAATACTGTATTCTAATAAGTACCATATCTTAATTATCCATACATTTCTTGATGAACACTAGGATTATTTCTAGCTTTTGGCCATTGTGAGTAATGCTTCAAAGACACTGGTGTACAAGATAGTCTGAATTTGTTTTCAAAATGTTGGAAAATGTAGTTAGCAATGGGTGGCAACATGCAAATTATGCATTTGGTTTTGTACACTGAGTTTTCCACAATGGGTGCACCACTATATATTTGCACCAGTGTTATACAAGAATTTCAATTTCTCCTAATCCTTACTGACACTGTCATTATTAACGTTATTACTATTATCATTATCATTACCCTCTTAGAGGGTATTAGGTGGTAATTTAGCATGTTCTTGATGTGTATTGCCCTGATTACTAATGATATCAATCTAGGAATGTAGAAATATAATTGATTTGTATATTGATCTTCAATACATTGATCTTTAAAAAACTACTTACAAGTCTCAATTGCATATAGATACTTTTGCATTTTGAGAGATAAATTTTTGGCATTTGGAATAATTGCAATGTTATTTCTTTAATCCTTACTGTTCATATTTCTTTCCTTATTCCACCAGCTAGTATATTCATTTCAAGGATGAATATTAGTAATAGCGGTATTGTTTGCATTATTTTTAGTCCCAGAAAGAAAATTTTCAGTATTTCAATTTTGCATGTGTGTCTGCCTTAGAATTTTAAATGCTTTTTAGCAAACCAAAAAGTATTTCTTTTATTCTCACTTTTATAAGCCTCTCGGCTTGTATTTTAAAAATAAGTATTTTTGTCAAATATTTTTTTCTGTATCTATTTAAATAATACTTTTTTTGTACTTGTTTTAGTTTGTTTCTTCAAATTCCTGAGGAAATGAGTGGTGGGGGAGATGTCTTGTGGTTATCAGTTCAAACTGGAAACTTTCTTCCTAAATTTAATCAGTTTTCCATTGCTCTCACAACTCTTGCACATTGGAAATGTATTATTTTTAAGAAGACTATCTAGGTCTGTTTGTTATAGGGCAGTCAAAAACCTGA
>RJWT010008738.1:0-25933 GCA_004365215.1 Cuniculus paca | reverse complement strand
ATTCTTCTAGGTTATGGCTCCAGAGACCTTCCTCTTGCAACAAGATCCCACCTCTTTTTTTTTTTTTATGTTGGCAGCGAGAAGATTTATTGATGAACTTGTTAGGGGGCGGCACAGCGGAAGCCTTCAGGAGTGCAAGGCCCGCCACTTGTCCAGGCGCCCGCGATCCGGGATGTACTTCAGGCCACAGCCATCAGGGATGAGGCGCTTCTCAGCCACGATACTTCAAATTCATCTGCGTTGAACTTGGTGAAACCCCACTTCTTGGAGATCTGGATCTTCTGGCGGCCAGGAAACTTGAACTTGGTCCTGCACAGGGCCTCGATCACATGCTCCTTGTTCTGCAGCTTGGTGCGGATAGACATGATGACCTGTCCGATGTGAACCCTGCCACTGTGCCCTGGGGCTTCCCAAAGGCACCCCGCATGCCCGTCTGGAGCCTGCACTGGGGGTGGCAGGCGGTCAGACACGTGGACATCCATCAGAAACAGTGTCTCCAAGGTCCCTTAGTGCAGCCTGTACAAGCAACAGGCTGCATACACTACCGAGGAGGTTGCTATCTGCAGCCACTGCACACTGGGCACCCACCAGCAAAGGCACCCAGTCGGCTTGACTGCAGCAAGATCCCACCTCTTAACAGCAAGTTGTTATATCTCCCCAAATCTTCACTTATGAGAAAATAAGGCCTTTGGGGTATATTTTTTATCTAACCATAACACTTTCAGAAAAGGTAGATATGAAGACAAATAATTAGCATCTATATTGTCAGTGCTTTGGTGGAGAAAGTGCCTTGAGTACATGGAATTTCAGAGCAGATATGCTTAACTGATTCAGAAGAATTCATGAAGGAGGTCTAGTTTTCATTAAATATTGAAAGGTTAAGAAAATTTCCTCCTAGAGATACAGGGAAGGAAGGAAGAGCTAAGCAGAGGGAATAAGTAACATAAGCAACAGATAATAGATTGAGGAAAATAAACAGTATTTGGAAATAATGTCTAAGTAATGAAGCGTGCTTAATATAGCATAATGATTCAGATCAGGTCTCTGAAACTAGATTACCTGGTTTTGAACCCTGGCTCCATCGTGTGTTGTCTGTGTGATCTTGGACAAATTACTGAGTCTTTCTGAGTCTCAGCTTCCTTTCCATGAACTAGAGATAATTTTATCTACTTCATGGGGGTTTTGCAAGGGTTAAATACACAATTTTCACCTGGAATAGTGCCCGACACATATGGAAGTAGGTATTTAATAACTGTTAGTTGTTATTATGACTGAAATGCATAGCACACATGAAAAGCAAGGTAACACAGGAGGCTAAAAATACAGATTGTGAAGCAACACCGTTCTTAAGAATATTGACTTTATCGGGTAGGAAGCTATTGAAGATTGAACTAGTAAATTATATCCTTTTGCCAATCTTTCATTTTGTTGCTAATAAGCAACCAAATAGACTGGGTCTCATCTGCTCTGGAAGAGGTCCTAATGAGCGGAAAATGTGCCAAAACAAGGAGTAAGGAGAAAGAGGAAGAAAGTAGTAATCAGAATGAGTCATACTGGATTATCAATCTCTTAGGAATGAAGAGTTGACAGGATATGTTAAATGGAGATTTGGTCAATGCAGATATATTTATCCAAAATACTGTGAAGAAAGAAACATATCTTTTCTGAAACAGAAGTTTCCTGAGTGTAACTAGCTCACAGATGAGAGAACACACAGCCCAGAGGGTGCCAGGACTGCTAGCTTTCCTAATAGAGGCTTCCATGGTGGTCCCACTGTTCCATGCTTGGGTTCAAGTGGGCTGATGAAGTGTGTTTTTCCTTCTTTTGTAGTACTGGGCACAATCCAGAAATGGAAAACTCAAGATTTTCAATGTTCCTTTAAGATGAGAATCTCTCATTAGACAACATTTAAGCCTTTATTCACCTAACAAACTTCAAAGTCAATAGTAAAAGGCCTAGATCTGTTCTAAACAGTTTCATTTCATTTCTTTCTAACACCAGTTTTATTATTTGTAGCAATAAAAAAATAAAAAAGACTAGTAAGTCTTAGTTTTGGTGACAAATGGATTTATGATTTTTGCAAGGAAAAGTTGTTTTCCTTTTTTCCTAAATGATTGAGGTACTGTGTTTGTACAGAAGTCCAACTCAATGAAAACAGTATGGTAGACTCATTTACTACAGATGTGCTAAGGCGACTGGCCTCAGAACACTCATTTGTACAGAAGGAAATTCACAAAGGCAATTTGAGCCTCCCCAATACTGTTCATCAGTTACAGTCACATGACATTGAAAAAACATTTGAAACAGCAGAGTGAATATGCCAGGAATTCTTTAATTCCTTGGCCACATTTTAAAAAAAAAGAAAAAGAAAAAAGAAAGAACATTGTTTAGGAAAATCAGGCAGTTGCATAATGCTACAAATCCCAGAATAAATATTTTTCTCAGTGGATAAATCCAAGAGTCTTTAAAGGTAAGCCAAGAAACACCATGGTGCCATTAAAAAAAAAAAGACCAATAGAACGATGTCCTTATCCTTTGTTTAAAATAGTCTAGAAAACTTGTTAGCATTTAGAGACAATATTATTTTATATTAAGTAGTTTTTCTATTACCATAGTAGGTTTAAGAAATCATTCTGTTAGAAATTACTTTCTCTATCAGTTAGCCAAACAACATTTCCTTGGAAAAATTCTTTGTAAAGTATTATAATTCTAATTTTATATCGAATATTCCACAGACAGTGGAGACAATTGTAGAAAATGTTTCCATATTTATAAATACAATAGCATATAACAACTTTGAGGTTACAAATGAGATTCCTCAAGGGAATGTTAGTTTTTTTTTTTAAGGCTACAAAACACTTCAACATGATGATATCCTGATATATGTGTATACAATTTTTTTTAACTTACTCTGTGAAAATATTAAAAAGTAGTGGACCATGACTTTTGATTTGATAGCTAATTGCTTACTGATGACAACACCAGACGCTGTTCAACTGTGCGATATTATTCTGAATTTCCTACATATATAATTGTATTATATAAAAATAAAGACAGTTTTATGTCTTCCAAGATGATCTGAATGTATTTTATCTCTTTTTATTACCTTAGCAGATACCTTCTTGAGTTGTCTTGACTCTTCAGTATAATGTTAGATGTGTCTTACAAATGTGAAGCATGATAAAGATATCTGTAGACATACATGACTTTAGAAGATCTGTACTACAAATGCCTGCATCGACAATACTTTTTGGAGGCAGCACTCAGTAGAAACAAATTTAGGACATTCTATCCTGCCATAAAGAAGGATAAACTTGAGTCATTTGTAGGAAAATAGATGTGCCTTGAGACCATAATGTTAAGTGAAGTAACTCAAACACACACACAAACTTAAATATATTTATCATTGGTTTCTTTTATATGAAAAACTCAGTATCTATAAAGTATGAAATAAAAGACAGATAATAGGAAAAAAAGGTATTGTAATCCAGCATGGGCAATGTATCTAAAAGTGTGCCTTGACCTAGTACAATTGTCTTTACATGTTTTATATGTTCTTTGGACTATTAATCTGGTTTTGAGACTAGACATGTGACAATTAACTCTGTAAGGTCTTACAGGATAAATAAATGAATATAATGCTGGAAAAATAAAAGGGAGGTGAAGGGAGGGGTAAAAAGAAAGAAACTGAAATGTCTTATGTGTTATGTGCTATCTACAGTGAATATAATCATTATGTACTGCAAAGATGTACTAATAAAAGCTAAAAAAGTAATGAAACACTAGCTTAATTAAATTTACTACTCTAAAAAATACTAGATATAGAAAGAATAAAAAGAAGAAGTAAATGTATAAAAATTAACAGTGAAAATTACAGACAATATGAAAAAATGATGGAGAGGAGCAGTTTATTAAAAGGGGAGTGGGGTGCTGAGGGTACTCACCAGTACTTGTTTTGTTATAAGGAAAACATAGTGATATGTTAAGGAAATCAAAAGTTGTAAATAAATACACATTTGATTCTTAAGTTTGATGCAACTGCTACAGGGACAACAGAAAATAGGTAACTTTGAAATTATCAGAAGAAAATTGAATCACCTTATAGAAATCAGAAAGGGGGAAGAAAATATACCAAACAACTACAACAACAAAAACAACCCAAAACCCCAACTCCCAAGCCCTTGAAGATAGTGCAGGACAAGGGAAATATATAAATAACATGGGAAATATATTAATGGAGAAATTTCAGATGCATTCTCCCTTGAATCTGGGAGCAGAAGATTTCCACTAATTGTGAGTGTTTTTAAACATAGTATTGAAAGTCCATTACAATTTATATGGAAAGAAAAAAAAAATGAATGTAAGGAAAAGATAAATCTGCCAGCATTTGAGGTTGATATTGTCCACCTAAAAACACAACAGAATCACAACAGCAAATTATGACTACTCAAATAATAACACACATTTAAACAAAAATAATTAACTAGAAAATAGAACAAAAATAAGACTATGTAAGGGTTTTACTGAGGTTCAATACTACAGGTTGAAAAGAGCAAAGAATATGGAACTAGACTGTTTTTGTAGTTATGCAATTGGAATTAATCTCTCAGTGTCTGTCCCCTCATTACATATAGAATAAGAATCATAACTGTAACTATTATCTCATAAAGTTCTAAAAATTAAATGGGTTAATACATTAGAATACTTATAATAGTCTCTGTACATACCAAGCATTTTAGTATGAATTTTTTCATTACTGTTATGAAGAAATTTTATCATAGGACCATAGAAGGTGACAAGAATAAATAGATGCTTCATAATCTTATATTAGAAACCATATAACAAGATATGAATTTCTCCAAGTAAATCTATAATTTCAAGGCAAACTCAGTGACAATTCAAGTTTTTAAAAAAACTTATTTTTAGAGAAATTCAGCAAAATGAATTCTATATAGGTATGGAGAAATGAAGGTCTATGACTAGCTAATCAACTTTTAAATTTTTAAAAATATTATTAGTACATGTTTGCACTTCATTCAGTTTACAGTCATCTTGGGGAGTGGTTACCTGTACCTATTGCAGTTTGTTTTTTTAAAATCGCTTTTCCCCTCCTTCTCCCTTCCCTCTCCTCCTTGGGTTCCCCTATACCCTTTTTCAATCTCTAGCATGTGTGAAAACTGTAAGTCTGAATAATGCTCTATTGTATGTTGATACCATATTTTGTTTATCCATTCAACTGATGGTGGACATTTGGGTTGCTTCCACCTTTTGCCCATTATGAGTAATGCTTTTATGAATGTTGGTATAAAAATATCTTTATGACTGATATGGAATTTACTTCAACATAGTAACTTTTTTTGTGGTTTTAGGGATTGAACTGAAGACCTTGTGGTAGCTCTACAACTAAGCTGCATCTCCATTCCTATAGTAAACTTGTTACTGTCTATAGTTATCCTATATCATCATATGTATCACGTTAAACATATACAGTGGAATCTATTTAAAAATAACTTTAGGATTCTGATTTCATTTTTTTAGATATACAACCAAAAGTGAAAATGTTGGATCATATGATAATTCTATTTTAATTTTTAAAAGAAACTGCCAAACTGGTTTTCATAGTGGTGCACCACTTTATCTCCAATAGCAATGCGCTGGGGTTCCATCTGTACTCACACTTGTGATTTGCTGCTTTGTTTTTGATAAAAGCATCCTAATGTGTGTGAACTGCTGTATCGCTGTAGTTCTGATTTTTATTTTTCTAGTGGTAGTGATGCTGTGCATCTTTCCATGGGATTATTTGGTCATTTGGAGAAAAGTCTATTCAAGTCCTTTTCCATGATACTGGTTTTGAATGGGCACTGAAACAAGAAAAGTCTCTGCAACAGATTCAAGATGCTGTGTGAACCACACTGACCTTATGAATGAGCTGATCTAATAATATAAGAAGGTTCTGATATTGGAGATGCTGTATGAATCCTTTGGTAATTCCCTAAAAGAAAATCACAGCTTACAGCCATAAAATTTTGGAGATGGGATATGCCCTTGCAGCCAAATGCAATTTCCAGTTGGAAAGCAACTCTAGAATTGCTGGGTGCAACTGAACAAATGATCCTTGGTCATCAAATAGCTTTCTGCTCTGAGCTGCCCGTTATGAACTGGGTGACATCTAACCCACTGAATCATGAAATTGGTATGCATCCCAGAATGCTACTCTTAAATAAAAGCAGTACACAATGAGACTGGGCTCTGGCAGGTCCAGAAAGCAGAGACAAAATGTGTAAGGAGGCAATTCTGATTTCCATGATACTTGTTTCTCCTGTTTTCACATTGCTCCTTCAGCCTTCCTAAAGGATCCCCTTTACCAGTTAATGATGGAGGAAAAAGCACAGACCTGATCTATGAATGAATCTTCACTGATTGGCAATACTAGTCACAGGTACAGAGCTGCTGATTTAGAGCCTGAAAGATACTAATAAAGGGAACTCTTTCCAATCAGTAGAACTTGGGGTAAAATACATAGTCAAAAGGAGAGATGACTTGAGATGTGGATCTACTGATTGAGAAAACAGTGGTTAAAGGTTGGCCAGATAGTCAAGGACTGGGAATGATGAAAGACTAAGGATAGAAGGTCTGCAGAAGATGAATTTAGAGGAACCTCTCAACATGGAATCAATATAAAGATAACTCCATTCATGTAAACACTTAGCGTATTTTATAGAGGAGGCTCCTAATAAACAAGTAATGAGATGGCCCATTTAGTAGATGTCAGTCAACATTTTTCCATATTAATCATTGTGGTTGTTCAGTGTACCCATAGACAGGAAACCATTTGGACGTTTCCTCACGGAGGCTCATTTGGCTACCAGCCTGCTGACTGTCCACCTGCCAAAAGCAGAGGCAATCAGTGAGCTCCCGACATGGCAATGTTCCTGGTTAGGAACACTGGAGTATCTGCAACTGTGCTCACAGGGTAAACCCATGTTTTACATATGGATGTGATATTCCTATCCTTCTGGTGGCTGATAGAGTGTATGAAGAATTATTTATCAGAAAAGAAAGAATCACTGTAACTATATAACATGAACATTGCCAGAAAAAAGTTGCCGCAATAAACCATTAAACGACTTGGTTTGAAAAATAAATGATGTTCTTGTAATGAATACGAAATATGAAAATTCTGATTAAAATGAAATATGAAATTCTGAAATATGAAAATTCTGATTAAATACATGGTAGTACTTATTTTTATTATCCATTTCTGGAAGAACTATCTGAATTTTAGTCAGATAAATTATTTCTAATTACTATTAATTGAACAATTAATACATATTTAAAAACTCATAATAAATCTACATGCTATTAATAATATTTGTAATTCACCTTTTAATGTTACAGACTACCTTACACATCCACATATATGTCATCTCCTGACTAGACTTGTGTATAGCAGCAAGGAATATGATAGATTTTTCAAAGGTGGTTTTCTTTATTTGAACTTTCAAAATCTTTTTTAAAGAAATAGGAGAAGATTCACTCTAACATTTCCAAGTAAAACCTAATCCACAAATGCACAGATGCCAGACCAAGTCAATGAGGTTTATTGTTGTATTTTTAAAAAGTACTTCACAATCTCATTTCAAGTCTATCATAAGGTATCCTGGAGAGAGCCATAAAAGTGAAGATCCAGATCATGGGCTTCCTTTAAGACTGAGACTTCCAATGAAAGTCCTCTTTAACCACACAGATACCAGTGCAGAAGTTTATAAAATAACCATTTTAATTAAAAGTTTCAGCCTAACCATCCAATTATTTAGGCATCGATCTGATGCTTTGATGCTCTGATGTATTTCTTCCAAAAAGAACAGAAATCATGTTAAAATTTCATAAAAATATTCATGTTTTCAGGTAGAATCTGACTAGATCTTTATTCGTGAAATCACTAAGTTGGTTAGGTCATAGTGTTGTAGTTTTCTATTTGCTGTTTTTAAGCAGATGAGATAACCCATCACAGGAATTTGGGTTTGAGCTTAGGTGCACAACCATACTAATTTGGAATAAACAATTAGAATGGATTTATTATTTAAGAAAAGAAAAATTTATCAATAGATAATCACATTCATATAGTAGAAATATGAAAAGGTAAATTTCACTGAGTTTTTAAAAGCGTGTATTTAATTTTGGATAATAAAAATATCTGGATTAGGTTGTTGTTAGGGAAAGAAAATGACTATATTTGGATGAAAAGATTTAAATTTCTGATCAAATAAAAAATAAATTTGTATAAAAATAGAGCATATCTATATCATTGTACCATCCCTAGATGAGTAAGAGAAAACATTCACACAGTTCTTATAGATACTGGGGCTATGAAAGTAAAGGGAAAATGAATTTTGGCAGGACCTATCTGGAGTTACTGCCAAGACCTAAATGTTCCAAAGGTAACTAAAGACATTTGATGAACTCAAGAGTACAGTCAGGTTATATAGCCCCTAAAATTTAATTTCTTTTCAGTTCTTTCAAAAAAGCTTTTATATAGTATAAAGTATTAATACTATGAGGTATTAGATTGAAAATTTCCAAGAGAATATGCCCCATTGACATCCATGGAAATCTTAATATAATTCTAAAATAACTATTAAAGAAAAGATCGGCCTAAGCTAGGCCAATGCCAAGCTAAGAAAGAGAGCCAAAATATCTTTGATCTAGCAAGGAGACACTGATGTGTAAGAAGTAAAGAACAAAGAGATATTCACACTACTCACAGGAAATCCCTGTTTTCCCGGTAGCCCAACGTTTCCAGGATTTCCTGAAATGCCATCGGTTCCATGATATCCTTGCTTGCCTTTTGGCCCAGGAAGGCCTGGAAGTCCCTTGATAATTGAAAATTACTTGTATTATACAGAGATGCCAAACAGATGTTTAAGTGAGAAATACCTTTATATTTATTGAAAGAAAGGTAAGTTTACACTTCTGGTCAAATTTTTCCATTTCCTACATTGCTTAATAATTTGTTATTTGGATGCAACAGAGAGTAATATTTAAAAGTTCTCTTAAAAAATGCCAGGATAATCAGCAATCTTCTGTGATTGAACTTTAGCATAACCATTTGATCCTTAGTGTAATTCTATGGTATTTCTCATCTTGCCAGTCATCAAGGAAAGATCAACTATACGCACTTGTCAGTTTAGGATGCTTTCATCTGCAGATGACAATCATTTACCATTCACAAAATTTTGTGTTGTATTATTTCCCCAAGAAACAAATCATGGCCCTTTTTTGTTGCCCTTTGAAAGAGATAATCACATGACTGAAGAAAGGTTTGACTATTTCATTTCTGCTTTTGGGCAACTGGGTTCTATCTGTAGGGATCTCTAATCTGAATGTGCTCACAATTTATCTTTATTTTCCCTAGTTTTTTTTTTTTAAACCAACAAAGGTTAATGAAAGCAGTCATATAGGGATTGGTGGGGACCCCAGAAGAAGTCTTTGCTAATAAGCCAGTTGATACATAAATGCTTGGCAAGGGGAGGAAACTGAGGCTAAGGTAAAGTTAAACTTTGTTTTGTGATAAGATTTTTTAAAAAACAAATGTTCAAAGACTTTGTATTCTATTCGCTAGGGAAAGGCGAAGCTTAGTCCTCCAATTAAAGTTCAGTTCATGTTTTTTTAATCATGCTTAAAGATCCTTGACCTTTGTTAAAATTCATTTAGTTATGATTTCAAATTCCCTATTTTCCAGTGGTTCACCATGAGAGAGGAGCATGTGTCCACAGAGAGGGCTCCGTAACAGAGGAAAATAGCATCTTTAGTTGCAGGGACTTATATTTAAACCACAAGTTTCATTTTGACTTAGTGGTCATATTTCGCTCCCACTGTGTTCCAGCATGGGTTTAAATTTTTTTCCCCAAGACATTCTGATTTATCCAACATGACATAATTGGCTCTAAACTTTTCTGCTTGCTGAAGTTGTCAGTGCTATTTAGAAAAACAGAAAGATGAAAGAGGTTTTTTACTTACAGGAATTCCAGGTTTCCCAGAAAGACCAGGAGCTCCTTTTCTCCCCTTAGGGCCCTAAAAATGGGGAGCACACTTGTCACTTGACAGCAACAGAACAGAAAGCTGAGAACTGGATACTACAGTAAATACAGCCACTAACTAGCTCGGTATCACTGAGATGGTCATTTAACTGTCTTAGGAGCCATACTGCTTTCACCTGAAAACAAGAGACTTTGATCAGATCTCTTATGAACTTTCTTCTAGTCCCAAATTCTATTATTTAAAACCTTAAATCATGGTCCTAAAAAGGAACTACATATTTAGTGAATGTGACCAGTTCTGAGAAGACCCTTTGTCCAGTTAAATTTTTGAAAAAATTTTTTTAAAGGATCTTAAATAATTTATTATTTTAAAATAAATTTTATTGGTACATTTTAGGTATTCATAATGATCACATTCATCATAGGGAATTTGCACCGATACATATTATATCATGATTCTTCTTTTTCTCCCAATCCCCTCTCCTCCCTTCAAAATCTCTTCCCCTCTTTATTTACAAGGCTTTGTTTTCTTTTGTATCCTTATATTCTCTTTTTTTTCTTTTTCCTTCCTTCCTTTCCCTCCCCTTCTTGTTTCCCTTTTCACTTGAACATTTTCTTCTTATTCCCAATATCTATCACACATTTTAGTCCTTTTTTACCCTTTTAGTTTCTCACACCAGAGAAACAATGTAAGATTTAAATGTGTGTCTGATTATTTCACTTCAGAGCATGATACCAAGGTGCATCGTTTTTCCTAGAAATGTCTCAAGTTTATCCTTGTTTATGGGAGAGAAGTACTCCATTGCATAAAAAAACCCCATGTTTTCTTTATCCATTCATCTGTTGATGGGCATTTGGGCCACTTCTAGCATTTAGCTATTATAAACTATGCTGCTATAAATGTGGTTGCGCCTATACCACTCTACTATTAAGCTCTTAATTCTTCCAGGATGACACGTAGAAAGGGAGTAGCTGGATCCAATGCAATCTCTAGTTTTAGTTTTTTGAGGAATTTTCACACTCATTTCCACAGTGGTTGTACCAGTCAACACTCCCACCAACCATGGAGAAGGGTTCCTTTTTCCCCACAGCACTGCTAGAGTTTGTTATTAGTTGATTCCTTTATAATAGTCACTCTTTCTGGAGTGAGATGCACTTTGTTTCCTTTTGAAAGTAGCTAATTTCAATAGATATTTATAGAATACCATGTATTCTGGTATGTGTTAGGAATCTGAGGACAAAGTTCCTGCTTACAAAGCTTTTATATAAGGTAAAGGGCATGAACTGAGGGCCTAAAATGCTTTTCTGGAAGCCCAAAAAACATACTTGCAAATCAAGGAAGAGATATTTATTTCCCAAGAACTGTTTGTTTTTCCATGCGTGTGATGTTTTAAGTCATAATTGATTTAGCAGCAACTGGTCTGCCAGGATAGTTAGGAACTTTGTCCTTACAAATCATGCCATTGTTCTGATGATATCCTAAAATTATTTTAAGAAGAAAAATAAAAAGAGTGACCTGGTACACAAAGAAAAAGAAAAGATACTGACATTATTAGATGCATTTCTCAGAAATCATCAAAACTACTCATAAACATGATAATTCTATCTGGGAAGTCATAAATATAAGGACAAACTGTGCCCAAAATGTAACTTAACAATCCTCAAAGAAAAGAACAATTTTAGAAGTTATGCCTTCTGAAAATGAATTTAAGATTTTTAGAAGATATAGTATATGTAATCACAGGGAAAAAGAGCATGTTCCACAAGAGATACAAATTCAACTTTTATAGAATTTGATAATAGGGAGATATATGGTCAAGTATTCTGCTCAAATTTTGAAAATTATTTTTTAAAAATTTGTCTTAAAAGTCACTAATGAAAAGTCTACCTAATGCTAAGGGTATCACACAATGAGATAGTTGGTGGCCTGCATTTAGTTGAGGTATATATGAAACATATGACACTTACAATAAAATATGTTTTCATAAAAAAATAAAAAAGCAAATAAAGACTAAATATTGAAAAAAGTTCTGAATTCAGTCATCTTGAATAATACTAATGGTGATAATCCTCAAATATGTTAACCAGAATGTTCACAGTATTTCTTTTTATGCAAACAGATAGATCTGTCCTAGACTTGATTTTCAGAACAGACTTTTCCTTGATTCATGAATTTCAAAATGGTCCAATGAAACTCATGGTGGGATTAATAATTTGAGAAAATATATCTTCAGCTTCAAAATCCTTTTAAAATATAAAAAACTTGACTCTTAAATATTAAAAATCTATTTTTCTGTGTAAATTAAAACAATGTTGTAAGGGAAGAAAGTCATAAAATAAATGCCATAAAGAACAGACTCAGAATTACAATAATGGAACAAGAGTTTTTTTTTTTTTTTGTAGGAGGATATAAAATTATTCAAGTACAGGGAAGAGAAGAGGAGAAATAGAAGAGAAGAAAGACTATTAGACACTGCAAGGACCCTGAGAAGAATCCTTTACTCTACATCTTGCCCTCAAACCATAGGATGAATACAAAGAATACTACTATCATAAAAGTATGGAGATGTAGGCACAAGAAAATGCCTAGAGAGACTACTGTCCTCATGGGGAAGTCTACATAAAGTGTACTGAGTGTCAGCAATTTCTGCATGGTATGTTTAGACAGTGGAATGTCTCTCTGAATTCCCCAAGTACCCAACATAACAAGAGGAGCAACAAAATGTTATTTCCACATTGTTAAGTATAGAAGAATACAACCCTGAGAGTCCTATATGAGGTGGCCTTGCTCTAAACTGAAACGAGAAAAGCATGCATGCATGCATGGATCAAAGACCTTCTTCCAAGAAGGTCAAGATAGATGCCAACATAATGGGGTGACGGTTATCAGGCCCAAAAAGAATGACATACATTTCAGTGGATGTTAATGTGAATGGATGGTGACTGAAGAGTAAAGTCATCTCTCGTTCCTCATCACCACTATTGCAACCCTCAATGTTACTACAAACTTGTGAAAAAAGTAAATGGGGAAAATTCTCAATCAAATGTAGAGTGTTTGAGTGGATGGAGTTAAAGGCTGTCAACTGATTACATTTTCATCTATTTGGTTTCTACCACCAGGCAAGATGTACACTCAGAGCAGATGTTAAATCCCATTACAAAGAATACAAAGTTGTATGTTTAGTATATGACATATGTATGCATCTTACTCCAAATATTCAAATGACAAAATAAAAAAGATTCACATATTACAACAAATCAATTAAAGTTTGGGGTGGTCCTTATGTTTAGGATTATTTCAAAAGAGTTAAATATTGTGCACTGAAATTTTCATCTGTGGACCCATCTCTAGTTTTGCTGAAAATGAGAATGTTATGAAGAGTCAGATGAGGCATTCAGAAGTGACTCATAATAGAATACCATTAAAGGAAAATTATGAATATGAGAAATACTTTTAAGGTATAGTTTAGTAATGTGAGTAGGGTAGTTACGGTAATACCTATCTATGGAACACTAGCAATGTTTAACTAATAACAAGACTAAGGTTTCTGATGTTTTTAGATGTTCAATTCAGGAAAGACTTCCTTATAATTACTATCACCACAACTATGAGAAAGGAGGACAGCTAGAAAAACCATAATCTTAAAGTGGAAAAAAATTATCTGTCTGTCTGTCTGTCTGTCTCTGTCTCTTGTCTCTCTGTTGCTCTGTCTGTCTGTCTCACTAAAGTGTAGATCATTGGTACTGTTACGCAGTAAATGTCTATGTGCTCCCAAAATTCACACGCTGAAATCTTAACCTTAACACTAATGCTTAATAGTATTAAGAGGTTAGGCTTTAGGAGGTGAGATATTCAGAGTGGAGCTCTCGGGAATATTGATGAATGTTGTAAATGGGACATCAAAAACCTCTTTAGCTATCTTTGCAAAATGTGAGGCACAATGAAAAGTTGGTCGTATACATCATGGAAGAGGACTCTTGCCAGAATCTCACATGCTGGAACTGTGATCTTGGCTTTCAGACTTCTGAACTGTGAGAAAATATATTTCTGTTGCTTGTAAACCAGTAATTTCTGTTGCATGTCTACAGTAATTTGTTATAGCATTCTGAACTAAAGCAGTGCTTTTCAAATATTTATATATTTTATAAATCAAGAAGTTTTAATTATTTGATAGTTTTATAACTAAACTAAGAGGTAATCACCAATGAAAATTAACTTACACAGAGGTGGTCTTTCAGTAGGAAATTATAGACTGGGCCAAAGGCAAAGAAAATGCCAAATAAGGTGTTAGATAATTAATTGAGTTGGTACCCTATGTAGAAAAACAAAAATTCTTCAACCAATCCTCCAAATTCAAATATAAAAAGTAGAAATATTTTATGCTACTTTCAATCCTACTCATATTATTTTATTTAAACATAAGTACCTCATAAATCAATGAACAGACTTTCTGTTCTCATAATAGTAAAGGTGAATGAATTTTATATGTAGTCGTCAGACAGCATGTAAAATTGTGCTTTCTTTTGCCTTGCTAACACTGAAAAATATATAGAGTGGCCCATTTGAAATAAAATCCATTTTAAAAAGATCCATTCATCAAGACTGTATTGGTTGATAGACTATAAGAGAAAGTAATCAAATGTCTTTTAAAAATGTGCATGTTAGTCCAAATCTTTACTTTTGTTTGTTGTTTTCAACTATTTGTTCAAATGAGGCTCAAGGATAGTTATCTCAATACTTTGCTACTTCTAACTTACTTTGAGAGAGCAACTTTAAAAAGTGAACACATTTAGTGAAGCATACAAGATTTATTTCCCCCATTTCTCTTTCTCTTTCCTATTTTTTTTAACCAAGAAACTGCAATTCCCAGAAATCTGGAATTTTGTTTTTGGGGGAAGATAAGGCTTTGGCTTGAGTTTTAGTCTTTGGAAGCCATTTTAGGGCAGTTCACTTACATTTGCATTATGGAAGTCTTTAGAAATGTAGTGGTTATTACTTGCTGTCACTTTTCCTTTATAGCTGCCCACAGTCACATGCTCAGTGAATACATTAGTTGGTTATGTAAAAGTAATTAATTGTATTTTCCTTAATTTATGAAAGATTTCAAAGTAACAGTTTCTGTATAATAATCGGAATCAGGAAACAAAGTTTCTAAAGGTTCTGTTGGTAATTAGTTCTGTGATTTTACATAGCTCATAATCTCTCCGGGATTTTCTTCTTCTGAAAAATTAGAAGGTTTTCCAGATGACTTTAAGGGGCCATTTCAAAATCCAAAGAATAAATTTAAAACTTTTCAAAAACAAGTTGACAGTAATTGGACAGAACCCATCTGGCCACTCTACGTGTCTTTAATGAATAATACATAGTCAGTGGTTATTCTTGTAGCAGTTGGTTCTATTTTAAACTCTCAGAGGCTTTTTATGTGTCCTTGGGCTATATACCAGCACTGATCACCCTGAATACATAATCAGGTTCCTCATCCTCCACCACCCCCTAGCTTGGTGGTGGCGAACCTTTTAGAGCTGTCAATGTTGCAAATAGCCCACTGTGGCACACCTGCTGTGGGCTCACCACCCCGTCCTCGGTGCTGTTCGATCACTCTGGCCTGTTTTCAGGAAGAATTCTATCAGGTCAGTTTAGCCAGAAGCTCCCTAACCCTTGAGTTCCTCCTTCGTAATTTTCCACTCATGACCCCACTCTGCTCCTTGGCTATAACTTCCCACTTGTAGATGCTATATTCAGAGCTCAGCCCATTGGTTCTCTCCCGTTACAAAATCCCATTGCATGTGCTGTGATAGTTCTCAGTAAAGCCCTCCTTAGCATGCTTTAACAAGTATTAATGAATATTTTTTCTTTAGGACATTCTACAACAACAAAATAGTTTTGACTGATAGTTTTTACTCTCCAGTCATGGTATTTCTGTTTGAAACCAAAAGAAGAGACTACTAATTTGGGATGTTAAGTAATTTTCACCAAGTCAGAGAACGCTGCTGATAAAATGATATTTAGACAACAGTCAAAATATATGAATCAATTAGAAGCCTACAGTAATCCTATTCCAGAGGAATGAATGATTATTTAAATTATGATAAACAGTGATTCTCTTGTGCTTCTGTTTTCTTAATAAAACAATTAATTTCACACTGTTTTAAACAATTTTAACTTACTTGAGATCCTTTCTCTCCCTTTAGTCCTCGTTCACCTTGGTCACCTGGTTCTCCCTTTAATAAGAGGCAAAACAGAAACCACATGTAAAACAGACAAAATAAGTCATATTAATGTTAACATTTATAAATGTCAGAATGACAGATAATGCTTTCAAAACATACTGGGGGCCCTTGCTGTCCAGTAGCACCTCTTAGTCCTGGAACACCCATATGACCCTAGGAATAGAAAAGATTATTATAATAAACAGAGACATGTAATTTTGAGAATACTGTGCTATCACTCAAATTGGTAAGAGAGCATTGGAAAAGTCAACTTACATATCAGAAAGATTATGATTGTTTTTAGAAATGAGATAGCCATTAGATATTATGATGACTAGGAACTAGTATGATGAACAAGTATACAGTTCTGTTTTTGTTTCTTCTGACAATCAATATAGTAGGCTGAACATGGCCTCCCAAAAGATGTCTGTGTATTCATTCTCAGAACCTGTGGTTGTGACTTTATTTGGAAAAATACTCTTTGTAGATGTCATTAAATTAAAGATCTCAAGATATGATTGTCCTGGATTACCCATGTGGGCCCTAAATCCCATAACAAGTTTCATTAACAATACTTAACAAGAGAGGGTGAGGTAAAGTCAGAGGGAAAGACTGCAGGGACAGAACCACAGGAATGCTGACAGTCATCAGAAGCTAGAAGAGGCAAGGAAGGATTCTTCCTGATCCCTCTAAACGGAGAGTGACCCTACCCACATTTTGGGTTCCAATTCCCGGTCTTTAGAATGGAAAGAAAAAAATTTTGTTGACCTAAGGCACCCATTATATGGTAATTTGTTATAATAATATCAGGGAAGTGATATGGTCATTTCTAAATATCCTTGGAGGACTGGTTGCAGAACTCAACATCCAAGAATTCTGGAGTGCCTTATGTAAAAGGTAGCATTTACATATAACCTACGCACATCCTCTAAACTGCTTTAAATCATATGTAAGTTATTCGTAATTTGCATATAATGTGAAAGTTGTACAGATAATTGCTATGCTATATTATTTAGGGATTAACAACAAGGAAAAATTCTGTACATGTTCAGTATAGGTGTAATTCTTTTAAGAATATTTTTGACCCTATGGTTGGTTGAAACTGGAAGTAGAAGACCAAAGGGACAAAGACTGTTAGAACAAGTTTCTTTTTTTCACTCTATTCCCCCTATAGAAGTGCACTTTGGTCTCCATTTAAGATTGGAAGCAGTAACTGTATGCAGTTTCAAGAAATATCAAATGACTCTGACATTCAGCAGTCTGTCATCACTCTAGTTTTTCTAACAAGGAATGCTGAGCTACCACATTTACATTTTCAAGGGTGTAAACAGAAACTAGCAATAACCTAGAGGCATGTTAGGTGATATTTATGCTGAAGAATTCCACATGAAATCTCTTTTATCCCCTTTCCTACTGTCCTCTTCACCAAGATTCCTTTTGTCCTACTTTATGTATGTTATAGAAAGAATGCCATAGAATAGACAGCAGGATTATCTCTTTCAGAGCTACAAGAAGAAACTGGCTGTGTAGCCTAACAGTATATTCACAGAAAAGTCAGTGGAAACCTTACATCTGGGAGGTATTTATTTATGGTTTCAAGTTTCAACTTCCTGATAAAGAAAATGAATCCTGTTTAAGGAAGTAAGAGAGTGTTAAGAGAGGAAAACTAGTTTGGGAAGGTTTCTACATAGCACATGGCCACACTAAATAGAAAACTATTGCTACAAAGGACCCTGTTTGGTTAAGTAGCAAAGCAGGAGCATAGTCAGCAAAGATCCAGCATAGGAAAATCAAGAGGGGGTATGGTTCAAGTAAATTCAACTCTTTGTGGGTCATTTATCAAACAAGTTTCTGGAAAGAAGTAGCTGGTGAAAAGCTTGAGTTACAAAGTGCAGGAAGACTGAGAAAATGAGCTAACTATAAAACTCAGAATGATCCATGACCAGTTATGGCTTTGCCACCACCTTCTGTGCAGGAGTGCAGAGGACTTTTCAGAATGATGGTAGACTAATCGATGCCTTGGTTGGCTTTGTGAAGTCTAAACACAATCTCGTGTAAGACAAACTGGCTTCATAAGAATTTCACTATAATTACTCAAATCTATCCCAACAAAAGTTGGCAATGATCATTCTTATATAGTGGTTAAAATGTGTTATAGTAAATGTTATTATAAAATCATTTAAAAGAGATTATGGGAAATGGTGGATTTTGACTGATGATACTGGTGGTGGGTTAAGTTGGATGGTCTAGGGAAACTTGGAGGGGATTTTATAAGGGAAGTGATGATAAACTCAATCTTGAAGGATTAATGTTCCAGTCAGTAAAGCAAGAATATTCTGGCAGAGAGACAGACAGCATGGAGAAGAAATAAATTTCATGTGACAGAACAGGTTAAGTGGAGAAAAGATTTGAGAGCATTATGATTAGGGACAGAGTCTAGGGGGAAAAAAAAGGCTGGAGAAAATCAGTTTGATAATGACAGTTATCTAGCTATCAGTTTGCACACTCAGTCAGGCTATTCTAAATCTGCCTTTCAGAAATGATCACAGGAAATTGTACCCTCAGAGAAAGATGTCTCGGATCAATTATCCTATCAATTAATTTTATTAAAAATCTGCTATATATCCTTCATATTACCTAATTTTAATGCTTCTAGGGACAGAAAGTAGAAAGAACTAGGCTGCTTCTAGTATCAAAACATTACTACTTATCTTAATGATACTTATTTTCATTTGTAATTGAGAAGAACCACAGAGAACCCTACACAAATTCAGAAGCGATGTAAACTTTCAGAAATTACCTTGTATCCCTCTGCTCCAGGCTCTCCTCTTTCTCCTTGTTCTCCTATTGGGCCCTAAAGAAAGCACACACAAAAACAATCAATTTCACTGCTGCGCTCATGAATATAGATGATACAATTAGTAGGGTTTATTATTTTCCAACAAATATAAATCTAATATATAATAATTCATTTAATTTCGCTAAATAATTCTAAATATTGAATTCTTAGACACCAAGAACATTAAACTGTACTAAACACTGAACTACATAAAAAGAAACTCATAATGATTCTGTAGGAAAAAATTTGAAGATGATGTCTAATGAAAAATATGAATTTTGAGTGAGTAGTACACAGAGTGGTATAAATGATGACAGAATAACATATCTTTATTTAATGTTACAATGAGTAAAAAAGATTTAAGCATGATCGTTCATCCATTTATTAATTCCATTAATTGAATAAAATTATATTTAAATCATCTTTATACAAATATTTAAGTTAATTCTACTTTACCTGCTTCATAAAATTCTATTGTTATTCATTCATCTGTGAAATTTTTAGTTCTTAAGGCATCAATGAATTTAACAAAAATTACACTATAAACTTTAAACCTTACTAAACTAACCTAATAGACTCACTCTTACCTATTTTTTAAACATTTCTGAGGTAAAATCTTTAATGCAATAAATTATTCAAATTACCTATCTAAAATGCACTTATAACATTGTATATTATAACCTATTATCTGAAGAGAAACAATTTAAAGAAGTTGGCAAAATCATACAATTTATTATGAAGTATTAATTGATGAACTTTAACTTATGAAGATAAAGTTAATAGAAATAATGTAAAAATAATTTCTAGCTGTGCTTTAATTATTTAAGACATTTTTGGTTTGAGTTTCATGCTGGTCTCACATCTACTGGATAAAACCACATAGTTATTAAGTTAGGCTTTTAATACATAGATATTTATTATACTTTAGCTGACAATCTTTGATCCTGGCATACTTAAACCTAGAAAAACATAAGTATAACTGGTAATTACCATTTACCAATTTTTTTAACTTACTTTAAAATTTTTGTATTTCCATATAATTCCCTCTCTTAATGGTTTAGACAGACTAAAATGTACTTGATAAAAAAGCATACATATTTGTATAAAGTTTCCCTCTATACAAGGTGATTTGATTTAATCAGAAAAGTAGAATCTTTCCTGTTCCTAAAATAAAGTGTAACTTTGTACTATCTCCAAAGAGCCAGATCAAAATATCAGGACTACGTATTTTTATCTTGTGTTTTAGGATTATTTTTTTGTTAAATGATGCTATGTGAAAAGTGGAAAAACATAAACAATTATATTTAACTCTGTGGATCATTCATTTTATCTTACCCATTTAATTTATGTAGGATACACTTTTAGTCAAACATGAGTATAGAGATAGTTATTCAGATAATTAAAGCTACAATAGTTATTTTTCAAAAGCTGTGGTTACAGTTCTTAAAATGCTTTATTAGAAGACTAGATCCATGATCTTTAAAGGTTACTGATTATAATAACTGGTTTTTAAGAGTTTTGAAATGACTGGGCAGCTGTGAGTAAGCTATGAACAGCAGATTAGATTTTTAATACTTTAGAAATTAATCTTAATTTGATAATTAAAGAAATATTTGCCTTTGAAAAGTCAAAAGAATATAAGGTTTAGACAATCTCTTTAAAAAGTTAGGCATTTAATGCTGACAGTTAAATTTTGAAAGTTACTATCTTAAACTCATATTAGGCTAAGGGTGATGACCTGCATATTTTTCACATAAGTGATGTGATGTGTAATGATGTGAAGAATTTCACATCGTTACATTTTATGACAGCAAATACTGCTCTACTATCAGACCATGCTATCAAATTAACAAACTAAAACTCTTTGAAAAGACAAGATTGGCATTATGACTCTATTATTATATTTCATATTGATGTGTCAAAATAATTTTAGAAAAAAGAAAACCTACTGGATCACCTGGAGGCCCTGGTGGTCCTAGGACTGTGCTATCTTCTCCTGGGTAACCCTAAAATGAGAAAAATGATTTACTAGTGAACCCAAATTAATAAAATAACCTGTAAAAATACACAGCCTATTAGCTAATATTTTAGGAAATATACAATTTGGCTTTATCTCTTGAAGTAGAAAAATTTTACCTATTAACATGATATTCTATACACGGTAATAAAAATTTGTACAGGTATATGGTTCTTCTCTGAAATGTCGATCTGTTTTAATTACATAAAAATCATCTTAAAAATTTTCTGAATGCATCAGTTTTCAATGATACCATAAATTAAGAGTACTATTGTAGTTATTCCTAGCACATTTTTAATATAAATTTTAATCATCCAATCCATTGTTACACAGTCTCTTTCAATAACATTCACAATCTACGATTACTTTCAATTACTTTTACAAAATATTACACATATATTGTTTTACCTCAATATTGAAACAATCGACAGAAGATATTTTAATAATTTATTTAAATTTTAGCTCCTTGGTATTTGTGTTTCTAGAATTTGCAAAATTTCCAATTTAAGGGCCAAGGATTTATCTCAGCAGCACAAGTGCCTGACTGGCAAGCACGAGGTTGTGAATTCAATCCCCGGCATCCCCCGCCCCCCAAATTTCCAATTTAAAAAGTGGTATTTTTATCCCTTGAAAATATTTCCATGCATTCTTTCAGTAAAATCATAAATTGAATGCCTAAATTTAGAACTAAAATGTCAGGACATACCTTTTCTCCTTTAGGTCCTGGCAACCCCAAGAGTCCTTGTTGACCCTGATGGCCCTAAAAAATAAAAACCAGTAGAGTCTCTATTTCATTGGTACATGCTCCACCTAATGCATCAAGCCCAGAGTCTTAGATATTTTGCTATTCTGAAGGAAAAGTAGAATTCACTCCATAGGGTGATGAGAATTACAGAGGGTGTGATAAAAATACAGTGGATATTTAAATTTTTAAAATATTTATTAAAGACACATTGCCATTAATTTCCCTCAAAATCATACCCCTGGCTCCAAACACACTTATTCTATCATTCTTGTGTCTTTCTACAGCAGTTCTGAAATTTCTCTTTTGTGGTTTTAGTTGCACTACCATGATTATCTTGATGTCCTGAATCAATCCAAGATATTTACCTTTCTTGGTCATTTTGACTTTGGGGAAGAGTCAGAAACAGCACAGTGCCAAAATTGGTGAAGAAGGTGCATGAGGACACACTGTAATGTTTCCACAGGCCTGCATTTCAGTTAGAGGCACTCAGTAACAGCATACACTTATTTTCTTATCATACATTTTTAAGACACTCATGAAGCTTTATCAGGAAGATCTAACCTTGATTTGCACAGTTACAATATTATCTTTAATATACATGTTTCATGTGTGCATATACATGTATAAATATAAATATTTTAAAAATTAGAAATGTTTACCGTATATCCTGGAATTCCTTGTTCTCCATCAGGTCCCATCAATCCTAAAGGACCCTAAAAAATAAATGTTAATTTGAAAGAAAACAGAAAATTATCTACATCATTAAATATATATCTGTTATTTAAATTTTCATCTTTAGGTACTCATGATTTGAAATTGTGTCCAGTATGAAATGAGAAAACAAAAAATAATAATCCAACTTTTGTCTTTATTTTCTTCTGAACCACAGAAGTTTCACCAAAAGATCTATGGTTTACTTCTACTATAAACATTCTTAATTATATTAAAAGAAATACTTTCAGTTGTCACAATACTACTGGTTGCTAGAAAATTCTTGGAAATTTAGTTCTGTCCTACACAGTTTATAGTAGATGTGTATCACTAAGTATTAAAAAGTGAAGTCCAAGAGGTTTTGATATTATCAATGTGGGATCCAGGAGAATTACATATTCTTTGAGGATTCCAGATGCTATGATAAACATGGTTTTAATTCTGGTCAAAGTCGTTAAAACAGAAATACTAATAACTTATGTGTGATGATCACCCTATAATTTCTCATTAACAATATTTTACAGATAGGGAAACCACATAAAGACTAATCAGTAAATCTCGCTAAACTATTGAAAAGATGAAGTTAAAAAAAGCAAAAATAATGATTGCCAAAGTTTTTATATTACTCTATTAATAAGTTCCACAACAACTGTTCTATTTGAGTTTCAAGCAAGTAGGATATAAGGAAATGAAGGCACAGAATAGGTTTGTGACTTGCATAATATCACACAAATTAGGTACTAGAACTAGGTCTCTTGACCCTTCATGTGTATTTTCCATTTGATTACACCACTAGAGTCTCAGTTCTAGTATAATATTGCACTTATTGACCATTAATTAGCTAATTTAAACTAATAAGTTTAGGCTTCAATCTGAATAAAGAACTTTATAAAATCAATGTTTAGAAAATTAACAAAAATATAGCAATTACTGAGAATAGTAACATGCTCAATTTATTCTATTCACAGTACTAGTTGAAAGTAACATGAGAAATTACTGAAGTACTCTAAGAAGACCGTGCGTATAGGATCAAGATGGCTGAATGACATATGTTTATTTCATTAATCCTTTTGAGAGAGAGAAGCTTTTTTTTTTTATTTGTAGTAACAACATTGGAGAACAAGTAAACATTATCAGTGAACCAAAATTTTGTGGTTGAAGTCAGGAAATGGCTGAAAATATGCAAAGAAGAAAAATGTTATGTATGTGCAAATGTTCTCAAACAGAAATCACATAGGTCACATTTTCTGACTATAATGCAACACAAATAGAAACGAGCTATAAATACTAAAAATATTCACTCTAAGTATAGAAAAAAACCTTTAAAATAAGTCTTGCTAATCAGAAAATAAAATTTGGAGTTTCAACCAGTTATAAAGGAATAGTAGTGAAAACATTAATAAAAATATGAAAGTTATGACCAAAGTGGCAGTTAGAAGGCTGTAGCTTAATAACACTTATTAAATAAATTAATGAAATAAAACAAATTATCTAAATACCTAACTCAAGAAGGTATGAGAAAGAGCCATAATATAAGCCCAAAGAAAAGAGAATGAATATAATACTAAAGCCCAAATTAATAAAAAAGACAACCAGAAAAAAAGTTGAATAAAAAACAATGTACCCAACTCTAAAATATTGTTTTTAATTATAAGAAAATAATAAATACAAGTTTTATCTATTAAATTTGAACAAAATAATTTGAACAAAATAATTATTTTTTAGAAAAATATTTTAAAAATTTATCCAAGAAAAAAATTGAAAAGATCTAATAATAAAAAAGAAGTCAAAGACCTAATAATAAAAAAAATTAAACTCAGATTGTTTTAAAGGCAAATCTTATTAAAACTGCTTTTAATTTTAATTTTTGTAGTTTTGGGATCAAATCTAGGGCATTGCACCTACCAGGCAAATTCTCAATTACTGAGATATCGCTCCAGTTCTCAAAACTTTTGAGTAACAAACAAACAAACAAAACAACTTTTGAGTAACAGACATATCTATGTTCTAAACCTATAGAATACAGAAAAATGTGGAAAATTTACCAATTTATTTTGTAAGACTTGTTCAGCTCTTATACCCAACCCAACTAAGGAAACAATAGACTGTTTTTGTTTTTGTTTTTGTTTTTGTTTTTGTTTTTGTTTTTGGTGGCACCGGGGATTGAACTCATGACCTCGCTTAGGCCACTGAGCTAAATCCCCAGCATGATAGACTATACTTTAAAAAAATACTGGAAAACTATGGACCTATTTTACTCACAGATATAGATGCAAAATTCCTAAAACAAACTAAATGTAATAAACTAAAAAGTCTTACATAAAATATTAGGAAACCAAATAAAACAACAACAAAAAATAATGAAAATATACCTAAGAAGATTTGTCCTAGAAATTTGAGGTTGGCTTAAATTGTGGAAATCCATGAATGAATTTCCTTACATGATCAAAGGCATTATCTAAACAAATAAAAGAGCATTTAATAAAATTCAACATCTCCTTTTGATGAAAACTTTCATTTAAGAGTGGAAATAAATTTCTTTAAAGAAATAAAGAGATGTTTGAAAAGACAATTGCAAACAATAGATGTCAATAAGTATTTGAAGTATTTTCTCGAAAGTCAGGCACAGGACAAAGTTTCCATTATCGTGACTTCTACTCGCATAATCTAGAAGTTCTAATCAATATAATAAACTAGGAAAATAAATAAGAGAAGGTGACTGAAGAAACCATAAGAATCACCTACAAGTTCTTTACAAGGGGCATAAGATCAAAATATGAAAACAATAGATTCCTCATACAATACCAGTAAGATGATGTAATGGAAAAAGAGTTTTATTAACAATGAGAATAAAATTCATTTGAAAAACTAAGAATAAACTTAACATGAAAGTACAAAAACAGAGGAGGAGAAATAAATTTTCTTGGAGGATACAGTATATTAGAAGATATAAGTAAATGGAAAGACATATGATGTTTCTCTATGAAAAGATTCAATACCAGAGAAAACTGATGAGCTGATTGTAAAGTTCTCACAAGAGAAGTCATAGTAAGAGCCAAGCTTTCTTGAAAAATGAGTTATAGAATATTTACTCTAACAGATCTCAAAAAATACTGTAACTGTATAACAAATACAGAGTGGTATGGGCCAAGTGTGGTATTCCAGGCCTGTTATCCCAGTTACTCAGGAGGTCTTGAAGCAGAAGGATCTCAGACTCAGGTCTAGAATGGGCAACTTAGCGAGAGTTATCTTGACGTAAGAAAAGCAGGCAAGCAAGCAAACAGACAAAACAAAAACAAAAACAAAAACAAACCAAAAAACCAAAAAGGAAGAAAAAAAGGTTGGGGATGTAGCTCAGTGATAGAGAGTTT
>RJWT010008737.1:0-25932 GCA_004365215.1 Cuniculus paca | reverse complement strand
GCGTCCTTGTAAGAAGCGAAAATGCAGAGGGAAGGCCATGTCAAACCAAGGAAGGCCAGAGCCACCAGAAGCTGGTAGATCAAGGAAGGATCCTCCCCCGGAAACTTCAGAGGGATTACAAACTCCCAGGCTCCAGAACTGTGGGGATAAATTGTTTATGTCAATTTGTTTGGAAATGAATATGCCATGGGACACTTCTGGGGGGCAAAGGGGCAGGACTGGAAAAGCAGCTGGGCGTTGCAGATGAAGCTGTCAGCTGGGACCTGCAGACCTCAAAGGGAAGCAATCTCAGTGAAAGTGCTCCCTGCGGTTGGCGGGCAGGGCAGGAGGAAGTAGGCATGACATCTGCTAAATCTGTGACCCTTAGGGTGTGTCTTTTTCCTGCTCAGTCAGTAGCAGGGGTGAATTTACTGTGATGCTATGAAAGCTGAAGACTAGGGGCTTTCCTTGAACAGACCTCTTCTAAAACCTTGCTCTTGTCCTTATCTTTTTTCTCAAAGGGAACCTGACAAGTTGTGAATCTCTCCCTACCAACCCCAGGGCCCACACAGAGGTCCACTGCTCACACAGGCAAGGGTGCTGATGTTTCCCTGGGATCTCTATCAACCAACCATCCAGCCACCTCAACTTTTATGCTATAATCCATGTAGGCTCTTTGCCTCCAACCAACCTAACTTGCCTAGTATCTGCTAGGGGACATACTCCTTGCTCTCAGGTAACGCAGGCTTAGGAGAGAAGAGGGCACACAGAAAAACTCTCTTACCAGGCGTGGTAGTGCACACCTGTAATCCCAGCACTCGGGAGTCTGAGGCAGGAGGATTGTTGCAAGATCGAGACCAACCTGGGCTACAAAGTGAGCAAGGCCAGCCTGAACTGCATAGTAAGGCCTTGTCTCAAAAAAACATAAAAAAGGACCGGGGATTTAGCTCAGTGACATAATCACCTGCCTGGCAAGCGCGAGGTCATAAGTTTGAACCCCAGTACCAAAAAGAAAAAAAAGGAAAACACTCATATGATCAACAGGCAACTAAGGGTGGGGAGCTGAAGGGGAATACAGAAGATTCCATCTGGAAGTCAGGACCCTACCAAGGGGATGAGCTTAGATCTGATTGGAACCACAGATAAGAATTCATCATCAGACAAGGAGAAGGCAGCCTGGACACAGGTACAGCATGGACAAAATATGGGCAGTGTGGGACCCTTGGGCACTCACAGGCAACTTGGCCCCACAGAGGCAGCCGAATGAAAAGGAAAGAAAGAAGGGCTCAGGCAGGAAATGCCAGCAGGGATAGCAGGGATAGGAAGGCTACGGGCAAGTGTCAGTCTGCTAGTGCTCCCGGAGTAAAGCACCATATACCGGGTGGCTTTAGGGCAGACATTTATTGTCTCAGTACTAGAGGTCAACAGGGCCTGTGGTCTGAGGCCTCAATAAGACATTTTCTTGCCTTCTCTAGCCTCAGTTCTAGGTGCTCCTTGGCTTGTAGCTGCTTCAGTCCAGTCTCTGACTTCCTTGTCACATGGTGTCCATATGTGTCTGCCTGTGTCCCTTCTTATAAAAACACCAGTCATATTAGATTAGGAGGACTGTGACTGGGTCTAACTTGAACATATCTGCAGTGCCTATTTCCAAATAAGGATTTACAGATACTAGAAATTAGGGCCTCCACCACTCTTTTTTGGGGGACAGGATTCAACTCACAATAGGAAGAACAGATGGAACTTGATACTGATTAGATGAAGTGGGGGCAGGGTGAGTGGGAAGCAGAATACTGAAGTCTCTGGGTTAGGAGGAAGCTCTGACCCACAGGCTGAGGCTGTGTGGTCCCAGGGAGGAACTGACACTTTGGAGATGAACCAGGCACAGTCTTGCTCTAATGGCTCACAATATGTACTGAAGCTTTAAGGTCTATATGCTGGCCTTCAGCCCTCATGACCACTGGATCTCTTCTACAGCAGAGTCCTCCAGAGAGCTTGCATCAAGATCTCAGGCTACTTAGGCCATAGCAAAGGTCAAATGAGTTCATTCCTGCTTGAGTTCCTTCTTCCCTTTCATTAGTGGGGTGAACAGGGGCCCTACCAGCTCTCAATATGTTTTCGCCTGTTTAGAAAAGAAGGTAACTGTGGAGTCTCTTCATAAGTTTGTTGCAAAGAGTAAATGAGGTAATACACATGTGAAGGCTTGAGTGCAGTTCCTAGAAGATGTTATAAATTTCCTAGGAAGATTATTATTATTAGAAGAAAAGGCAAACCTGCAGAAACCCAATCTCTAGAGCATTAAATGTATGGGGCCTTTGATTAAAACCCACACAAATTTTACTACTGTGAAGAGTGCAATTCTAAAAGACAGGCTTAGAAATGGAGTCACAGATATAAACAAACCAGGCCATTTTTTAATGTGAAACCTTCCTCCCTGTGTGATCGAAGCTTCCTATTACTAAAACCCATCAGGCCAGCTTCTTTTTGCTTCTTTTTCTCATGCTCCCTGTTACATAGGGGTGGAAATATACACACTTTAGAGGGATTTCATGTGCATCCACTGTTTATTCTCACGCCACTTAAATGTCACCTCTGCTATGTATGAAAACCCAGCTGAGATGAACACTTAGAATGGGCAACATTTGGAGGGTTTGGCCTCACAGATGGTCGGCTCTCTGGGTTGGCAAATTCCAGTCTGGTTTCCTTTGCTTTTGTCACAGACTTGCCGTTGCCATGGCATTTGCATGTGCGAGGGAGATGATCATGCATCTTGTTGGCTTCTGGAACACTCATCCAGAGTCTCAGAATAAGGTGGTGGGAAGACTGTCTGTGGAGAGAATAAAGGAGACTGCAGAGTGTGGGAGAGAGCTGTTCTGGGCTCCTGCACCTTATGCAATGGAGGCTGGGGAAGAGGAAGAGAGCCCAAGCCACTCTAACTCAGCAGAAGAGATGGATGGAGGCATAGTGCAAATTTGGGCAAAGGTATTTGCAAAGCATGCTGGGCCCTCAGCAGCACAGGTTTCAGGGGTGGGGAAAGTCAGATGGAAGGTCTTCTACTTGGCTGCTACTGGCTCTATGCCTCCCCCTGCCCACTCAGTTCACCATACAACAGCCTACTTTTTAAACACAAATGACATTTTTTATACATAAATTATATCAGTCTTCTGTTCTAACTCTTCAGCAACCTCTGCTTGATGAAGCAGACACCCTCTCTGCTCTCACTTCTCTTCTCCAGCTTCCCTCACTTCTCTCCAGCCAGAGACCTGCCTTCTCCTGTCCCTCGCTTGTCACAAGCTCAGGTGTGACCTGCCCTAGGGAGTTCCTTCAGCCTGGAAGGCTCTGTCTTTAAGGGAATCTCTTGGTGGCTCCTCATCCTTCAACTCTCAGATCTCCTATCGCCCTCTTAGAGAGCCCCTACACCATGTAAAATGAACAAGCACACCACCCCCCAACCTACTATGTTTTCTTCATCTTACCTGATGTGATTTGTTGTCTGTTTATCATTTACCTACCTGGCAGAATATGAGCCCTAAGAGGACAGACTTGAGTTCATTTCATTACTGCAACTCCGAGAATCTCAATTAGTGTCTGACACAGAAAAGACAGCATTTGTTAATGGATTCTGTGTGAATGAATAGCCACCAGTGGTAGAACTCAAGTTCTCCTTTCCACAAAGTCCATATCATTACCTCTATGGAGTGAACCAGGTGCAAGTCCCCTGAGAAGAGGTAGACAGTACCATGAAAGTCCTCTTTCATAGCCACTTTTCCAAGGAGACTTCAATTCTGGTGCTTCACTGTTTGAAACTTAGTGTGGTTGAAGTTGTTTAGCTATGTCAGTCAGAAGGAGACTCCTAGAATCTTGACCTTGTTCTTCACAGAAAACACAAAACTGTGAGCTTCTCTGGACCAGATACCATCTCCACCACCTCCTCATTATGTATCCTGCAAATCTATAACTTAGATCCCTGAACCATGCCAGTTCCTGTCTCTCTGCCACTTTGCTTCATCAACTAAACCTTGCAGCCCAGCTGTTTGCCAGGCATGTTTCATGCCAGGGTCAGACAGAGAAGACCCTGGAGAGCTGGGATACTCTATCAGCAGAACCCCAAATCTGTGGACACTAGTCTGTTTGCATTAGGGGTGTTCAAACTGGAAGGTGTATTTTAACATGTAGCTTGTGTGGTTGAGGCCAGTGGGCAAAACTCTAGCACCCCAGATAGCACTGAATTTCGTGCTGGCTGAAGAAAAGTTTGAGAAGTGGGATGAGTTGCCAAGCAGACCACTTGCTTTGCAGAAATTGGTAAAGGAAAATAGTAAGTACAAAACAATGTGGGCAGAGTGGGGAAGTGGGTATACGCTCAGATCCAAAGAGCTGATGTAGGGTGAAAAATTCAAGAAGAGAGGAAATGGAGGAGGCAGGAAAAAAGAGGCAAAGCAGGAAGAGAGAAGCAAAGCAAGAAGAGAAGGGATCTAGAGTGGGGCTGTCTATATGTTATGCAAGAGTCTGGGTTAAAGCGAGACACTGATAATCATAGTCTCTTATGTGCATGGAAATGCTCACTCATTTCTTCCCTGCTTACTGCTGGCCTAGTAATAATTTCCTCACCTGTGTTGTCTCTGTCAGTCTTTGCAGTGATTCTAAGAGAAGGTGTAATTTCCTCTTCCTATCTATTATATAAGGAAATCGAGGCCCTGAAAAGTAAGTAATGTGTGTAAGTGTTTCACAGGGAGCAAATGTCAGGGTCTGGATTGCCGCCCACATTCATCTGATTTCCAAACCCAAGCATTTGTATCCTGAATTCAGGTCAAATATATAAAAGTCTCTTCCTTGCCTTGACATTCATTTCTTTATTTTTCAGATGGAACAGTTGTAGCCCTACTATGTGCAGAGTTTAGTGCCAAATGCTGGTGAAAATTTAGATGAAGGGAAAAGCAATTAATCCTTGATGACTTCCTAATCAATGCAATCATGTGTAGCATTACAACAGGAATGTGTTCTAAGAAATGTGTGGTTCAGCAACTTCATTGTTTTGCAAACATGACAGAGTAACTTGCACAGAATAAGACAATTATGACATCACTTGGCGGCATCATCTTTTGGGACCATTATTGTGTGTGTGGTTTGTATGCAGTTTATGGCTGTATTAACAGCAATCATCGAATGAGTTTCTATTAGGCATCATGCTTATCTCATGTGGTCTCCTGAAGAACCTTATAGTAGCATGCATTTGGCTGCAGATAACAGAAAACCCACCTGCTGGCTCAACCCAGAGATCATTTTCTTACCTAGCTAGTTTTCCAGAGATCAGCAATACAGGTTGGTGTAGCAACTCAAGGACATTGTTAGGGACCCAGAACCTAGGTCCTTTCTGCCTTTCTACTCTGCCATCTGCAGTGTGTTGGTTTATGTCTCTATTCTGATTGCTTCTGCAATGGCAAGCAGAAACACCAAAATGCCACCCAGGATTTGGAGACAGATTTATTTTTTGTGGACGGGCACTGATCAGGATCATTCCCAAAATATCAGGCTCCAAAATATCAGAGAGGGAGGCTTTTATGGAGTTGAAAGGGGAAGTACAAAGGCAGAGTACTTGGCTGTCTTTGAATGGTTCTTACAATATGTATCATAGTGACCAGCTATGCATCACAGTGACCAACTGTTTCTAAAGGACAGAAGTAACAGGAACTGTTACCTGGACAACTAACAGACTGGCTAGGGGGGCATTTTCTGCTACACTCCCCCCCACCTTTTAGTTTCCCTGGCAAATTTTTGCTGGTCATGTTGCATGTGATTTTCTGAGCTAAGGCCCTACTCGAAGCAGTAACACTGGGGCTATCAAGTGATCCTGGAATGGATCCTAGCCAAGGTCCCCAAGACTGAAAGTTTTCCCACCAGGAGTTTGTGGTTTGTTTCCCTTATTATAGGGTTTTTCCCTAAGTTGTTTGACAAGGGAGAGAAGGAGTTAATCTGATCTAGGAGAGTATGCAATGTGCCTTCGATGCTCATCAAATCTTTATTATTTGTAAAGGCTTTACTGGTTATTTTTCATTTTCTTGGGGCAATCATTCATAGAGCTAAGGTCAAAGTATAATATAATATTAAATACATATGTAAGCTGAAATGAAAACAAGAACTGGGGTAAGAAACCTGGAAAGGTGCAAAAGTTTAGGGGAATTATGCATTGAGGTATGGAGCAATCCTGTAAATGATATTCTAAGGCTTCAGCCATGCCTGGACCAGTAAGTGTCCAGAGAGATCAGAGTGGGGCTTTGAGTGCATCATCTCTTCAGAGTGAGCCTTAGAGGAGCTGTCTGGTCCAGACAAATTCTCCAGAACTTTGGAATGGTGGATCTGAAGCTGGATTTCTGAACTTGTAGAAGTAGTTAAATACATACCTGGGTTATATGTATGTGGAGGGGTGTCTACTGGTATGGCTAGTCCTTTAGCTAAACTAGTATACAAGCTGTTCCTCTAGGTTTATGTCTTATTTTTTTAAACTTTTTTAGGACTTTATGGCCTGTGTGCTGTATGCAATTTTTATTTAATCTTTAACAGTTTTGCCAGTTTTTGAGTTACCTCTGCTACAAATGCAGGTCTATTATTGCTGCCAATAATCAAGGGTAGGCCATATTTAGGGATGATTTTTTTACAGCAGGACCCTACAAACTTCTTTTGTCTTTTCAGCAAGGGTAGGGATTGTCATGTTGGTTGGAGGTCAGGGTCAGTGACACAGACACTGAAGCCTGAGCTGTCTGTAGGGGTACAGGTACCAGTGCTGTGGCTTGAGCTTGCAGAATACATAGTGGGGCAGGTTTGGCTCTGATTAAAGTGGATCTTCTAGCAAGTACTGGGTAAAGTTTTTCTGGCTGGGGTTGATGTTTCAGTCAGTTGGATCCCCAAGCCGGGGCTTAGGCTTCTGGACTGGACTATTTTGAGTGCAGATTTGGCATCATTGGTGGAAGGCTTACAAACAGCAGCAGGAAGTAATTTATTGTATAGACTATACCTGCAGGAGAGCTTTGGACAAAATAGCCTTGTCCAAAGTGACCACAGTATATTCTGCCTGTTGGACTCCATTTCTAATAGAGCTACTTCCATCTGTAAACAGGGTATACTCAGCATCTGTGAGGGGGCTCATTTTGAAGTCTGGTCAGCTTGAAAACAGTGCATCAGTCAGTGCCAGGCAGTCATGGTCTAGTGAGCCCAGCTTGGTGTGCAGGATGTTGTAGAATTGAGCCACAAGAGTCAGGCAGGGATTTTTGCATAAGAGAAGTTCCAGTACAACATGTGGCACCTGGACAGCTAGGTCTTGACCTAAGGTGAGCTTGTCAGTCTTTTGGCCTAAGGACAGTGGCTGTAAAAGTTAGGAGGCAGGGCCAGGGATTTAGCTCAGGGGCACAAGCACCTGCCTGGCTAGCATGAGGTCGTGAGTTCAATCCCTAGTACCAAAAAAAAAAAAAGTGAGGAGGCAAAGGCAAAGGCAGTTTTTAGTGACTGGATCCAACTATTTGCACAGGTGGGCCACTGGGCACTCCCAGGGGTTGACAGCCTGAGTCAGCATCTTTGAAGCCACATGTCATTTGTAGATTTTGTGCCTTTTTTCAAGACACTTTGTAGCCAGTTTCTGTCAGATATTGCAGCAGAGCTTTTGTGTCTTTCTAGCAGGCAGTTTGGGTATCATTAATCAGAAGTATAGTGATATTTTGTGCTGGGAAAACTACCAAGGTCTGCTGCAAGGGCTTCTGCAAAAGAGGATAAACAAGTTTTTGAACCTCTTGGGGGTTAAGTCCAGGTTAGCTAACCTTTGAGTTCAGAAATGGATTTTTTTTTCTTTTTTTTTTTTTGGCACCAGAGATCAAACTCACTACTTCGTGCTTGCCAGGCAGGCGCTTATGCCACTGAGCTAAATCCCCAGCCCCAACTGGGGTCTTTTTATTTAAAAGTAAAGAAGTGCTGGCCAACAGGAACCAATCAAAGGCAGAAGTCATTTTTTTAGGTCCAGGCAGGTGTACCAGCAGGCTGAGTGGCAGAAGACTGAGGCAGCATATATGGAAGGCAATCATGGTGGCATTGGTAGGTAAGAGACCTTGAACTGGTTTTACAGACAGGAGAGGTGTATTTTAGCAGTTTGACAGTCTATAAACATTTTGTGATTTTGAAGCCTCTGAATGTATGATTGTATTTTTTTTGGTGGGGGATCATGATGGCAAATAGGGGACAGAGAAACAGGCTATCTTGGAGTGGCCAAACCTGTTGTCAGAGCCTCCCTAAAAATAGTGGAAGAGTTTTTAACCCCTTGTGGCAATTGAGTTCAAATGAATGTGTCTTGTCTCAGGATTTTTCCAGTTAAGGGGTTTACAGGAGAGACTTGCAAACAGAAGAAGGCATGTTTTAAATTTAGACATGCAAACCAGGTAACAGTTCAAACATATATATAGGTTGGGAACTGCAGAATACAAAATGCACAGGGATCTTGCACTGGCTGGTAATCCCCACTGGGCATTTTTACTGGGAGGAGAGGAGTGTTTCACAGTGATTAACAGTCTATTAGGAAGCTGGGCATGGTGGGGCACTCCTGTAATCCCAGCACTCGGGAGGCTGAGGCAGGAGGATTGTTGTAAGTTTGAGACCAACCTGGGCTAGAAAGTGAGCCCAAGATCAACCTGAACTGCATACCGAGACCCTGTCTCAAAGAGACAAACAAAACAAAACAAAACACCCCAAATACAAAACAAAATTAAAAAAAATCCAGTCCATCAGGATCCTGAACTGTTTTAGGTGACTGAGGTGTGGCTGGATGGCTGTGTGCTTCCCATGACATAGGGTATTGTCAGTGGGGGTCACAGAGTTTAATCACTATGAGAACATGTTGGTGGTCAGGTCTGAAGACAAGTCTCTGATTCATACCTCTGGGAGGAGAGTTTTCAAAATTTCAGGATTGTGGTTACCTGTCTCAGGCTGATGCAAGTGTCACCTTCTCAGGGAAAGTTCAGGGTTAAATGAGAGGGAAGCTGACTGGTTTAGTGACAGGAATTCATGTTTGATGAGATATCCTCCCAGCCTGTAAGTTTGTGCCTGGCAGAAGGGGCAAGAGGCAAGAGTCCCAGTTGCCCAAGTGATGGTAACCTTTTTCTGACAGAGGAGACTTTGGCCTTTTGTCACCCCTCTTTGATGTCTCTGAGAAGTGCTTGACTGATTTTATGCTTCTAGGTGAAGCAAACTTTGGGAAAGACCATGGCAACTCATTTGTCAGGGCTGAAAGTCCAATTTTTCCTTAGTTACAATGTGCAACTCAGAAGGATTGCTGACAGTCATCTCAGGTGGATGTTAGATGAAGCCATCTGACCAGGATAGGAAGAAAAAGGCTCTGGAGGGAAGGCCTTTGTGGCCAAATGCAGCCAGTGGCTAGCTGGAGCCAGTTCAATTGGCTGGAAGTGGGTAAGTCAGGAGCAGGGAGTGAAGCTATAGGTGCTGGCAGCAACTGTGGTGGCCAACGAGGGTGTCAAGGTGGAATTCTCAGGAAAAATGGGCCTCTTTTTTTCCTTTTTTTTTTTTTTCTTGCACTTTGGCTCACTTTTAACTCTGTAATCTCAGAAAGACACTTTTTCTGCAGCCAGGGACTGTGGGTTTTGACTAATTAGTTTCTATCTCTAACTTCCTATGTGTGTGTTGTGTGCTCTTGAATGATGGCACAACAGACAAAAGGTGGGTGTCCCCAGAGAGAGGCTATTTAGATGTCTGCTTGCCTGTGCCCTTCGTAGGGACTTAGGTACGACTTAGCTAAGGAGTGTGCAAGGTCTTTGTTATGCTATATGTCAATTGCCAGGGAACCACTGCTGAGGGCCCAACCAGCCACCGAGACCAGTGCTTCCCAATCTTGGTACACAGACAGAGCAGCCTATTGCTTATGCTGTCTGCACCATTTACTCACATATTTATTCAACAGGCACTCAGAGGGTGACCCTGACTAATGAGAGGTGATCAATCTCTCCTTATGTTTGAGCTGAGCAGGACTGACAGATAGACTAACTGGGGTGCCCCCGGGGGTCTTACCTTATCTGATGATCAGACTGTACTGTGTCCTTCTCCCTTTTGAGTCCAATATGAGCTGCTTAGTGGGGAGCCAAGAATTCTCCTCTATAGCTCTGAGGGGATTTGAGAAATCTCGAGGGTGCGCCTTCCCATCAGGACCTCAAGAGGTCCCTACTTTGCGAGGGCCACAACTGGTGACCAAAGAGGTCAGCCTGGTCACTTTTCCTGGCCAATGCACCAGATGCAACAGCAAACAGAAACACCAAAATGACATTCAGGACTTAGAGACAGATTTATTTTACGTGGATGGGCACTGATTGGGATCATTCCCAAAATATCAGACCCCAAAGACTCAGGGAGGGAAGTTTTATGGAATTGAAAGGGGAAGTACAGAGGCAGAGTGCTTGACTGTCTTTGATTGGTCCTTACAATATGCATTATAGTGACCAGTTATACACCATAGTGACCAGTGGTTTCTAAGAGACAGAAGTAACACGAATTTGTAACAGGAACTGTTATCTGTGCAACTGACAGGTTGGCTAGGGAGGCATTTTCTGCTATATTTCAAGGTCACAAAATGAAGCCAGGTATGGTAGTACATGTCTGTAGTCCCAGCACTCTGGAAGGCTGAGGCAAAAGAATTGCAAGTTCAGGCTTAGCTTGGGCGATTTAGAAAAGTTGAGAAACTCTATCTCAAAATTACAGGAAGGAAGGAAGGAAGGAAGGAAGGAAGGAAGGAAGGAAGGAAGGAGCTACATGGATAAATGCAACATGTGCAAAGGCATGAAGCCACATGATCTAGTTCCAAAGTTATGTCACCAGTAGACAGCACAGTCTAGCATCCTCTAGCAACTTTAAACAATTAAAGTCCTTTTCCTTTATTGGTCATTTGCCTGAAATGTGCCAGAATTCATAAACAGGTTTCTGAGATCCCTGCTTTTTCCTTCTGATTCTTGGCCTCATCCTTGATAGTTGGTGTATCACTCCCTCAAACATCCTTACTTCTACTCTTTTTTTCCCCTTACTTGTTCATCTGACTGTAAAATCTCAAAGAATCTATCTTGTCAGAGAGGGTCTGCCTTAAAGAGTAAGGAAGACCAAAAAATATGGACCAAGTTAAAATTCCTCCTGGGATGGAGGAGGCAGTCACCAAGGATCACCCATGTGTCACAAATTTTGTTTCTCTAACATACGTATTTTTGTATCCATATGTTATTTCGTAATTCACTATGAAAATTTTCTACTACTGTCTTGAAGTTGCTGTATGGGAATTAAATACTGCTATCTTTTCTTTGGTAATTTTTATTTTAAAGACAATAGAACAAGCAAAATAAAACAGAATAAAGCCAATCAAAATAAAACGGTGCAAGTGACACAGGACTGCAAAACAAGATAATAGGAAATCAACAATGGTTACCATAATGCCTCTTATCTTCTTTCTTTCTTTCTTTTTTTCTTTCTTTCTTTCTTCCTTTCTTTCATTTTTTTTTTGAGACAGGGTCTCAATACGCAGTTTAGGCTGGTCTGGGGCTCACTTTGTAGCCCAGGTTGGTCTTGAACTTGCAACAATTCTCCTGCCTCAGCCTCCATAGTGCTGGGATTACAGGAGGGTACCACCACACCTGGCTAATGCCTTTTGTCTTCAAAACAGCTGCCCATACCATCAGACATAGTAAAAATCAAACAAAACAGAACAGAATAGAAACAATAAAAACAAAACAATGAATGCAATAAAGGACTTCAAGCTGGGTGTGGTGGCTCATGCCTGCAATCCCAGCACTCAGGAAGCTGAGACAGGAGGATTGTTGTGAGTTCAAGACCAGCCTGGGCTACAAAGTGAGCTCAAGGCCAGCCTGAACAGCATAGTGAGACCCTGTCTCAAAAAGACAAGGGCTGGGGATCTAGCTCAGCGGTCTAAGTGCCTGCCTGGCAAGCATGAGGTCATGAGTTCAATCCCCAGTGCTGCAAAACAATAAAAAAAAAAAGGACTTCAAAACAAGATAATAGTAAACCCAAAATGGTTGCAATAATATATCTTGTTATCTTTGAAATAACTGCCCATGCCACTGGATATAATAAAATCAAATAAGACACAACAGAATAAAACTCAACCCAACAAAACAATGAAAATGATACAGGACTTCAAAACAAGATAATAGGGAATTAACAATGGCCACAACCCTCAGAAGGAGATCCCCCATAGATGCTACTTATGTATTGTTATCCTCTGAATAGATGATCAGACTACTGGCTTTAGACCTGCAAAGTCAGTGAAACACTAAACACTGCAAGCATTAAGTTGTATTTTACCTCAATAGCCATCATTGCAGCCTGTGTTTCTCTGAATCAGTTGGTGGCTTATGGTAGTGGTGGTGGGGTTGGCTCTTCTTGTCTCCCAGCCTGCATGCCAGAAAGGGCTGGCATCTGGATTTCCCCCCAGCGACCCACGCATGGCACTGGCTTGCAGGGAGGGCTTATTTCTTGTTCTCTTCCCCTGCAGTCCACAAATGGCCAAATACTGCTATCTTAGTGCTGTGTCTCAGATAAATAAACATTTAGTAGCATACCTGTAATATTCTCCTCATGGAGTTTTGCATGGTTGGATCATTCTCAGCATTTTGGGTTTTTCTCAGAAATTATCTTTTCAAAGAGGCATTTTTTGACTCCCTATCTTCCACCATGAAGTCTCTCACCACTACAAAGCTCATTTTGCTTTTTTGTAGAATTATTGTGCCTGAATTACCTATATAGTCTCCATTAGTATGCATGTAATATGTATACATCTCCACAGCTAGCTCAGTCTCTGGCTCGTTGTTAGCATTAGCAATGTTGGATACATGAATTAATGAGTTGACTTGTTCTGAGATTATGGTTTCAGAATAGGACAGTTGAAAAGACCCTGGGAAAGTAACTTAGTCTGATTTCCTAGTATGTAAAATGGGCACAAAGGTAAGCATCCACAGAGTCCCTGCCAACAATTCAACCAGACTGTCTCACTTTATTTGGGGAACTCTGAGTCAGCTCGGCCACTGGGTTATTCACCTATGGGAGGCCACTGTTCATAGTTTCCAGAGATGGAGAATAATTGAGACAGACAGGTGGATGAGGAGGTTGTTGGGGATCATGGGATGGAACGTGTGAGGGACATACCTGAGGGAAAGGAGCCAGAAGGCAAGTTGGGGGTGAGGCCTGCCCATTTCTACTACCTGCCCTCCCTCGTGGCTGGTCTCCCTCTAGAGCTCTGTGTTTACAGTGTTCCATGGTTTATCACACAGAAAAAGTGTACCAGGGTAAGAGCCTCCAGTCGTGGACCATGTAGGGCTATTTAGCACCTCCTGTGCAGCAGGCCTTGTGGTGACTCAGCCTCACTCCAGCTCCTGCCAAAGTCTCCTTCTGATCCTCCGACCATCAGCTGGCTTGGAGCTTGGGCTTACTCACAGTTGATTCGCTATATCTCCTGCTTACTCATGACTTCCCCTTGCTTACTCATAACTTTATCTCCCTTGTGGTCATCTGGGGCCTTCTTGGCTCTGGGCTTGCTTTCTGTGTACCCTTTTAGCTCCAGCTTCTATCTCGAATTCCAAGATTCTTCCCTTATTTCCCAGTCCAAATTTCTGAGGCAGATCATCTGGCCAACCATCCTGGTTTACACAGCTTCTCAGGTACAGACAGGTTGCCAGAAAAGTGGCCTACTTTACCCTTCCCTGCCCTCCCCAGGGGGGTTTGGTGGGCTGAGAGCCATCCTGTTTGGGGAGCACCTACGACAGTGCCCTTCACAATGGAAGGAGCATGCAGGTGTGTCCATTCATCCCTGCACCTGCCTGCTGCTCCAGTTAGAGCTTTGGCCTGTTTCAGTGCCTTTGCTTGAGTGCTACCTTTTGTCCAGAGTGCCCTCATATCAGCCCAGATACTACCTCCTCAGTAGAGTCCTCCTTGATTCTTAGTCAAATGCCATTTTTACCTTCTTGGAGCTACCAACTCCCTTTGTCCTTCCCTTGGGGGTATCTCATGACATTTTTTTTCCCACTTCCCATTATTTCTTTCTTTATTTGTTTTTTTATTAGTACATATTTTCAGTACACAATGTTTACATTCCTTGTATGGAGTTGGTACATGCACATAGACCATCTATTTGTAGTTATTTGTGTGGGTAGACAGAGTCATGTTCCCTGCAAATGTCTACACCCTGACCCTGGACCCTGTGAACGTGTGATTTTACATAGCAAAAAGGACTTTGCAGATGTGATTCTCCTGAGTTGGGGAGATTACCTGAATTATCTAGTGGGCCCAATATAAAAATCAAAAAGGTTCTCATCAGATGGAGGCAAAAGGAGAGGAGAGGCAAAGGCAAGCAGAGGTTTGAGGCATATTGTGAAGCTAGAGGAAGGAGCCACAAGCCAAGACACAGAGGGAACCTCTAGAGTTGGAGAAAGCAAAGAAAAAAGTCTCCCACAGAGCCTGCAGAAGAAACCAACCCTGCCAACATCTTCATTTCAGCCCATGAGCCCTATGTGGGACTGCCAACCTCCAGAACTATAACTTAAAAAATTTGTGCTGTTTTAAGCCTCTAGATTTATAGTAATTTGCTGTGCTCACTTTGGCAGCACAGATAGATTTATGGTAATTTGTTAGCAGTAATCAGAAACTAACACCATTAACACCTGAGGGATTATTCCTTTACCAAAACACTGGCTTCCTGAAGGTAGGAACTGTGTTTTATACATTTTTGTAAGCATTTCTAAAATATCTACTGATGATCACATTGATCTATTGGTTATGAACTGAGTCAGTCATTCATCACCTCTCTCTACCAGGCTCTGGGCTTCTCACTAGAACAGTGAGAAGTGAAAAACATTTTCCCTGGAGTCTCACCACATTTCATCCCTCAATGGATGTCTTTTCAAATACTTTTTTTTTCAAATACTTTTATAATGAAATTAAACAAGGTTCTTTTATCTAATATAATTGACATATATTGTAAAGAAATGTCATGTAACACTAAGAAGGTGTTTTACTTCAATCAAGCTATTTTATCTTCTACCACTGGTCACCTGATAAGATTTGAAAACTGGCTAAAAGGATAAAATCCAGACCTGCCACAAAAACTGCCTTTGGTCTGCCCAACAGCTGGACTCCTTGATCATCAAGGATGGTTCTGAGTTTAAGAATCTTAGCAAATGGTATTTCTTTATCCTCAAGAGGCTTTTCCAGTGCTAGCCCTCTGACATTTTCTGGGTGATTCTGCTTAATTTTCATCACATCCTTCTGTGCTTAGAAATAGATCAGAAGGTGAGGCTTCCAAGTGGAAGCCCAGCATCTTTGTGGTTTAAATCACATGGTTTCCATACCAAGTTTCTGCCCCAAGAAGAGGCAAGGCAGTACTGTAAGAGGTGCCCTTTCCTGTAAGAAATAACATAGAACAGAGTGTAAGGTCATGGTTCTACAGTATTGCCTCTAACAGTACCAACTGCATAGTTTACAGTTAATGCAAAGTGAAAATGTGGTGCTCTGACTGGGGTAAGGGTGTGGGGTGCCAGATGAGAAATGTATCTCCCTTTCTGTAGGCCATTGCTCTGATGCACGGTGGAGGGTAAACCCTAAAGGATGCACCCAGATATGTTTGGTACCCGGATCGGGGCAAGTTGCCATGGTGCTATCAGCCAAGGTGGGGACAGTCACTTCCATCCCCCATTCCCAGATATTATAAGTACAGGCTCATTCTCCACTAGGGGTGAGGGCAAAAAGATTAGGGGAGGATATAGATAGCCCAGGGCACTAGGAAGCTGGAAGACAGGGAAATGATAGGGGGTGGGCCACATGTGAGCTAAGGTTCTGAGCACTGTGGTATGTGCAGCACTGCCCCAGCAGACTTACAAAACACAGATTCAGAGGTAAATTTATTGGGAATTAATGCCAATTTTTGACTCCTTCTGAACATATGATCCTCTGTGACTACATCAGTCACACTGTGCCCTGTACACAGTCTGCCTAGCCTGGCCACCTGCTTCCTACAGCCAAACTCTGCCCATCAGTCAGGGTGGCAGCAGTGTCCTGGCCCAGGCTGGCCTCCAGAGGAGCTCACAAGAGTCTGAGGTCTTGTCCAATATGTTCTGGGCAACCAACATTCCTAAAGACCATCCTGACCCTAAAAGAACAATCAGAAAGTTCAGAGCCCTGACAGAATACTCTCCTACTCCAGTCTGAATAGATTTCACCAACTCACACACCAATTTCAGGGGGGACCACCTGTAGCAATATCTTGTGGCCAGTCTCCACCGAGGGTCACTGCCACTGGCCAGCAGGCCCTCACAAGCCAGGAGATGAAGACCCTGGAGTTCAGAGCTTCAGGACCTCAACGAAGGAGGGTGGCCAAGTCCAGCCACACCCTGGAGTTGTGGACTTGCAAAGCTGTTCTGGCTGTCCACAATCCCTTCTCCCTTTCTGTGCTCACCAGGCCACAGCCCAACTTCCTTCCTGGCTGGGCTGCTGTTGTTGCTATTTTTCCCTTGCCATATGTACCCACTCACTAAATTTACATTAATTATTCAAGAGAAAAATGAGCATGTGCTTTTGAATAGCAACACGTCTGCACGTGCATTGAGACTTTTGCAATGAGCTTTCCTTCAAGGCCTGCTGCTTCTGCTCAGCCTGCTTTTCTTTGGTTTGTAGCTACAGCCTCCCCACTTCCATTTTTTGCTATGTTTTCATGTTTTTATTAAATTTGTTCACAGTGGCTCATATACTTTCCTATTCTGTTAGTAATTTCCTCCTCCGACACGCAGACCAGAGTGCAGTCACCCCACACCCTCCCTGTGGCCTCTCAGGCTACACCCATCTCTCACTCATGACCACCCTGATCCATACCAATGGGAGGGATGTCCAAACCCTGAGCTCCGGGAAGCATGACCTCCTTATCTGTTTCCTCCCAGCCATTGCTTTGTCTTAAAATAGGAATATGAAACTAATACATTTTACAGGTCGCCTTGCTTCATGGATTGAATGGATGTTATGAAATGCAGGGACAGCCGGGCATGGTGGCTCACGCCTGTAATCCCAGCACTCGGGAGGCTGAGACAGGCGGATCGTTGTGAGTTCGAGACCAGCCTGGGCTACAAAGTGAGCTCAAGGCCAGCCTGAACGGCATAGTGACACCCTGTCTCAAAAACACCAGGGCTGGGGATCTAGCTCAGCGGTCTAAGTGCCTGCCCGGCAAGCGCAAGGTCATGAGTTCAATCCCTGGTGCTGCAAAAAAAAAAAAAAAAAGAAAAGAAAAGAAATGCAGGGACAGAGGCTACAAATGCTGCAGCACTAGTTAGGAGCAAGGCCTGGGGACTGGCCACCTGGATTTCAATGCCGGCTCTGCCATCTGTGAGTTGTGGCCCTTTCTGGCCTCAGGATCCTTGACTATAAAATGAGGGTAATAGAAGTAACTACTTCCAAGGGTAGTTGTGGGTATTAAGCGGGTTAAGATCGGTAAAGCATTTAGAAATGGGCCTGGCACATGCAAGTGCTACACAAGAATTATCAGCTGTGTTTCTGTTTATCTGAATTTGAGAATGCTTCACATATACCACCATCTCATACAGAACATGCCCTGGGGAGCCCAGGAAAGGGGACAAGTTTAATACTTACTAACACATTCCTCCCAGCTCTCCAGCTGTGTGTTTGCTTGGGAAACATAACATGTATATACATGTCAATACAGGCTGCCCACTCATGAGTGCCCCGGTGCTGGCTGGACTTGATACCCAATGCCTTCTTTTTGACTATCTTGTGCCTGCTATGACCTAATTCAGCATCCTTCATTGCAAGCATCCTTGTCCAGGATGCTTTGCCAGGCCTGCTTCTCACAGAAGGATGAAGGGTCCAGTTTAAAACCTCAGCTGGTTTGTAATACTTAGCAACTTGCAATTTGTTTGCACTCAAATTCTCCTGATGGTCTAAGTCAGTCTTCTGGAGGCGGGGGACTTTTTCTACAGTGCTGTTTTCAAGCAGAGAAAATGATTTATTTATTGAGTGCCCACTGCTGGTTTTGCAGATTGTGTGAGCATGAAGCTTTGCCGTTGCCCTCAGAGGCTGCCAGTGGGGACTAGTGATCACCTGTCACAGACCAAATAGCAAGTTTTTGTGAACCCACAGTTGACAGACCAGCAAGCAAGGCCGAGGAGAGTAAAGTGATGGTCAGGTGGGCAAGTCCACTAATGGCACCTGTTCCTGTCCTTTGCTTAAAGGTGAGGAGGACTTGCCTCGACCTCTCTCAGGGAGCCAGAGGGTTGAGCTGCTTCAGAACCAGCCAAGGTTCAACCCTTTCCTGTCCCCGAGGCATAGGTAGCAATTTCACCCTGCTGAGTCACCTGGACTTTTTCCAAGTAGATGAGGTAATTACCAAGTAGGATGAACCCACAGTTCCTTAGTTTCTGGTGGACACGGCTCTGAAATACTTGTTTCTAAATTGGTAAAGACCAATTTAGAAACAAGTCTCTGTATGTTTTCAGAGTCAATTTATAGAAAGTTCAGAGAGTCCCGGATATTGTTTTGAACATGCTAGATGAATGACACACTATGAACAGGTGTTACAGTTTGAATAATAACCACTAATTTGCGCCCATCACAAGGCAGTGGTCTGATCAAACAACAGGAATTTTAAATATATCCTACCAGATGGGCGTCTGTGCCAGTGAGATGCACCAGGAATACACCAGTTCTTTCCTCTTCTTATATTACTTATCTCTCATAACAACTTATGAAGCAGGTATTATGATGATATTCGCCACTGATCTCAATTTCAGGGAACCTGAGTCCTTTATTTCTTATCCTAAGGTGTTTTTAACTTAGGTAAATCAAGAAATATAAAACAGAAGCTGGGTGTGGTGGCAGACACTTGTAATCCCAGCACTTGGGTAGCTGAGGCGAAAGGACTACAAGTTCAAGTCCAGCCTGGACTACATAGCAAGACCCAGTCTCAGAAGAAAAGAAAAAACCAAAGACAACTAAGAAGGGTAGGGATATAGCTCCATGGTAAAACACCCATAGTTTAATCTCCAGTATGACAAAGAAAGAAAAAAAAGAAAGAAAGAAAGAAAGAACAAAAAAGAGTCAAAGGTAATACGTGTATATAAAAATGGGAAGAAAGTGGTAGAGAAATCTTCATTAGGTCATTCAACAAACACTGGATTCAGCACAAGGTAATCCTCATTCTCTGCCAGGTTCTGCCCAAAACTCCTGTTGTGCTCATGTGCCTCTGTGCTCATTTTCCAAATGCCACAAAGAATCATGCCTCAGTTTTCAACTCAGTGTGATCACACTGATTTCCAATGCTACCGGCACAGATCTTTCAAGAACAACCAGACCACATCTGCACATTCCCTTTGTTATAAGAGTTGAGCAGCAGGCACACTGGGTGAAAATCACAGAGACAAATGCAGTCTCTGCCTTCAGGAGCACCTAGACTAGAGGCGAGGACAGGGAAGGAGCAAGAAGACAATGAAAACATAATTTGTTAGAGCTAGGCAAGGGATGTTTTGGGAACATGAGGCCCAGACTGGGAAACCTGCACTGGGGGCTTCCTGGAGAAAGCAACACCTCAGCTGAGCTGGAAGAGATGGACAAAGACAGGCTAAGACAAGAAACAGGTCAAAGATCTTTGGTGCAGCAGAGATTACTTGGGCAGGACAGGAAAACGGAGAGTGGTTGATTTCAATGGGTGGAGATGAAGGCTATGGGGGAGAAGAGGCTGAGGCATACATAGGCCTGGATTCAGAAAGGCGTCATGCTGCACCAGGTGTACAGGTTTTACCTGCTGCTTATACTGGCTGCTGAATACGGAAGCAAGTTGGCTTCAGCCTGACCCAAGGATAGGACAGAAGGGCCCAAGCTAAGAAGCAGTTTATAATTATATCAAGTCTGTCTGTGGAAAGCTACACAGATACTGGATATCTAGGTAATTTCTGTTTTTCGCTGGATTCTGCCCACAACCCCTGTGCCCGCTCACTTCAGTGTGCCTCTTTGGGTGACCATTCTGTTTACCAAGACTGTTGGTTGTGAGGACACTGTGAGAATGATGAGCTGCTATGTGCGGAGCATTAGAGTTTGGGGGTGGGTGCAGGCAGTACCCGGGAATTTATTTGCAGCTCTGGAGCTTGGGAGTGCATACCACCCCCGCTGCAGCAGCATGTGCAGTGCCTGTGGGTTGTCACATGCATTAATTATCTGGTGAAGGTTATAAACTACCACTTGCCTTGGCTAGATAAGTTTTCAGAAAAGGGCTTTATCACCATCACAATTAAATGCAACAGCGTAAAGCTGGAGAAGATGAAAAGGAAAAGAGCTGAAGCCAAAGAATAAATGACATTGCAGAAAAAGCTGAAGAAGTAGATATGGAGACCAATTGTAATTTAAAGTGACAACATGTCAGATGACGTAATTGCTGACTTCTGGGCTTTTTTCAGGTTAGAAAGAGGCAAGCACACGCTAAGTTAGACAAGAGACCCTGTGGCAGGAATCAAAAGTGTAGGCCTTGGGCAGTCTCTTGACTAGTCCATGCCTCAGTTTTCTTCTCTATAAAATACGATAACAATAATAATTTTTAATTTGAAAGTGATGAGATAATACAAACTCACAATTCTGGTATGTAACAGTGTACAAAAATTATAGTTATGATCATTAAGATTCATGGCAAATAAGCAAAACCAAGCACAGAACTAAAAATCCAATCCTGACTATAATCACATCAGATAAAATAAATAACATGTAGTTTATAGGGAGATGGTGATACAGATTTAGAAACAGGCTGCTAGGGGAGGGAGAGGGATCCCGACTTGTGGTTTTGCTAATTTCTGTGGTGTAAATAGTTCTACTACGGTTGCTCTCTAGGTACCAATGTGAAGTTCTGAATGCAACTTGGGAAGAGATGCTCAGTAGTTCATCACTACATAGTATTTCTACCATGTAGGTACAATGGACAAGAGCATGGATAACAGAAGTGTGTAGTAAAATAATTAAGAAATGAGTTTGAGCATTTAACTTATTCTGAATATAACTTAGCTGTAAATTTATAAAATTTAATCAACAGGGTACTGGGGATGGAACCAAAGTCTTTGCGCATGCTAAGCAAGCACTCTACCCCTAGGGTTCAAAAAAATTTAAATTTAATCTTTAACAATGATTGTGTTTAATAGTAAGCACCCACGAGTTAACGTAACTGACTTCAGCATACCACTGTATGCAGAGTACCCGTTACACAGTAAGAGCTCAGTATATGTTCATCACTTTCCTCCAGCTCTGACAGTTTTTCACTGCCTATTCCTGCCTCGGTGGAACTGAGTATAGAGAGTCTAAGGCTGGGTATAGAGAGCTTGCCTAGCTTGCACAAGGCCTTGAGTTCAGTCCCCAGCACTGGAAAAAAAAAAAAAGTCTAGAAAGGTGAGAAGTAAAGAGACAAGAAGAAAGAAATGGTAGAAAAAAATGCAAGAGGCAGATAGAGCAGAAGCCAGATCTGGAAAGCTCTGGACTCTACAGAGGAGGACAGGTGCTAAAGGACTTCTCTTTGGTGGTTCACAAGGATACTTCTCCTCTGTGGTTGCCTTATGTTGCTCCTTTCTACAGACTGAGACTCCCAGGGAATGGACAGGATTCTACCTTCTGCTGTAGAACCTGAATAAGCCTCTCTACTCTCCCCAGGCTAGGGCACAATCAAGTGACCTCAGCTGACCAATCAGTTGCACCACTAGGGATTTCAATCTGCAGCACTGATTGCAAGATGAGACTGCTGTATTAAAATCTTCCTGATGGCTTGTGGCAGAGCAGTGGAGTCCTTCCCTAATCATTTCTCCTACCTGGTTCCCAGAGAACCCCTGACTCCTGCCCAATATCCATCTTGTTTCTCCAGCTTCCCTTTGGCTCACCAAGTACTCCCACCCCTGTCTTTATGTGGTAGATCTGCTAGGGTGCATCCTCGACTTCATTCTTTCCAGTTTTTGTTTGTTTGTTTGTTTGATTTTTGTTTTGTTTATCAAACCTGTGATTTGCTGGCTAAAATTGACTTCACTTCCCATCCTCCTTGAAGCTGATTCCTGCCAAAGAGGTGTATATAGAAGTACTGGCTAGGACTTCAGGAGAGTGCACCGTTTAATTACTTCTCCTTCCTTCCTGTGCTTGGAATGTGGAAATAATAGCTGGAGCTCTAGCAATCATCTTAGACCTTAAGATGATCTTAAGAATGGAGTTCATGTGTGGTGGAAGAGCCAGGGACTCTGATGAATTTTGGAGTTTCCCTATCAGTTCTCTTCTCTCTAGCTTTGAAGTTTCTTTGTGTGTTTTCCCCCTTGTAGAGTATCTCTTAACCACAGCTGAAGCTAATTCTATAGAAACAGTTTTCCAAAGTCAAGAATAATGGAACATGCTTGTAATCCCATCACTCAGGAGGCTGAAGCAGGTGGACTGAGAGTTTGAGCCCAGCCTGGGTAATTTAGCGACTTAGCAAGACCCTATCTCAGAATAAAAATTTTAAAAAGGGCTGAGGATGCAGCTCAGTGCAAAGGCTCCAGTGCTGAAAAATGAAACAAACAAACAAAACCAAAAAATACTTTTCCAGTAAAACTCTTTTTGGTTTAAGACATCCAGGTGGGTGTCCATTGCTAGGAGCATAACCCACATTCCCAGCAGTTCCCTCCTCCAGTCTCAAGTCCCACCCTTGGGCACACAGTGTCTTTTCTGCCTTGTTAGTGACCAAGCTAAGCCTGCATAGTTCCCCAAGGGACATGTTATCTTACACTCTGTGTCCTGGCCATGCTGTGCCCTTGACTGGGCACGTTTTTCCCTGACCTTGTCTGCTTTTGAGATTTGACATAAACACCTCTGTGGCAACGTATCTTGGATGGCTATGTCATAGTTACCTGTTTACTTGCCTGCTCCCCACCAGATGGGTGGCAGCCTGGTGTTTAGCATACTGTATGGTGTGTCCTAGAGCTCAGCACACGCAGCTTGAGTGAAGGAACATACGTTATAGACATAGGAGGTGGGAGGTGATTTCAGACTGTATAACTAGATCCATCAATCTCTTCCTACAGACCTGCTGCCTACCTGGCTCTTTTAACCCTCCTGGGAGGAGGTTCCCAGGCATCACCTAGGCTAATTTCCTATCACAAAGCAATGCTGCCCCTCATGCATGCCAAATACATAATTTTGAATGGATGATGACACACTTCAAAGTTTTTTGTATGTTAGCATTGTCCCCACAATAAATAAACAATAGGTTATTACTAAAAAAAATCCACAAGTCTACACAGATATAAATGGTTGAAAAACATTACTAAACTGGAGAGATGAGAGAAGTCTCCTGTGCAGAAGAGTTCCAAGTTATTTACGTAGCTACTCTTCCCTTCAGATGGGGAATGTAACTCTCTGTACTTCAGGGCTGGCTATGCAAAGTGACTTCCTTCCAAAGCATACAGTTTTGACAGGTGCTAACATCTGACAGGTGCTAGATCAGTGAGGTGATCAAGGTCAATGTTATGGTTTGTGTTTAAATGTGACCCCAAAGTCTCATGCAGTCATGGAGGCAGTTGACTCTAGCATTTGTGATTGGTTCATTGTCTAGTGCTGGAATTGGCAGTGTGAGTATTGCACCTGCCCAGGGGCAGGTAGCTGCCATACGACATAAAGGAGGGAAGAAGGCATGCTTTTCCCTTTTTCACTCTTGTCACTTATGTCTGCCATTAACACCTACCCCTTAGCCATGCCACCCTGTCTTGGAGCCAGCTGAGTATGCACTGAAACCTCCAAAAACTGTAAGTTAAATAAATCTTTCCTTCCTTCATTTTGGTGGTCAGGTATTTTGTCCCAGCAACCAGAGAAAAGTAACCAAGACAATCAACATTAACAATTGCAAAGCATGGCTAACAATAGTATGTTGCTTCAGTATGATGTGACAACAGTGATAGCTTGTCTCTAAGTCTTCTTCCTAGTGACCTGTAACCCCATCTTATTGTGGGAAAGGATATCAGACAAATTCCAGTAGTGAATCGTCTTTCAAAACACCCAACCAGCTGGGAGTGTTGGTGCACACTTGTAATTCCAACACTCAGGAGGCTGAGTCAAGAGGATAGCTGGGAATTCAAGGCCATCGCAGGCTACATAGCAAGACACTGTCTCAAAAAAACAAAACAAAACAAAATATCAAAATACCCAACCAGTCCTCAAAAACCCCATCCATCAAAAAAAACAAGAAAAGGACTGGGGATGTAGCTCAATGGCCCAGCAACTGCCTGGGAAGTACAAGGACCTGAGTTCAATTCCCAGTACCAAAAAAAAAAAAAAAAATGCAAGCAAGAGAAAAGGTCAAAGTCATGGTGAGCCTTAGGAGATGAGATGACTAAATGTAATGTGGCATCCTGGCTGGAACCCTAGGGGAAAAAAAAGGGACAGTGGGTAAAAATGAATGCATTACAGATACACACAGACTTTAGTTACTGACACTGTATAAGCATTTGATAATTAATTGCAACAAATATGTCAACCTAATGTAAGATGTTAATAATAGGGGAAACCAAGGACCACCCATGCAGGTGCTTGACCCTATTGTCTCGATTTTTCTGCAAATCTCAAACTACTGTATTCTAAAAAGTAAAGAGAGGCCCTGGATTCTATCCCTCATTAAATAGAAAAAGTAATCACCCTGAGGCAGCTGGGGGAATAATAGGAATAACAACATCTATTACTAATTGAAGGCTTACTGTGTTCCCATAACTTTAGATGTAGGGCTAAGGATCCCTGCAGCAACCTGCATATGAGTGTCTCCATCAGTCAAAGCAGTTGTTGGCATCTGATACTAGCTCCGGGGAATCCCAGGGAAACTATAAAAGGGGGATGCAGCATGTAACCGAGAGAGGACCTGGCTAGTCAAGCTGTGAAAATACTGTACCAGGGACTACAGCCTGGGACCTCTCTCATGGAAATGCCTCAGCTCTAATTGCCTTTTCCCTGGGAGATTCTCCAGTCATATTTCTGGGACAGTCAACTACTTAGGAGGGAGGCCACCACAACCACCTAGAGCCAAGTTGGACCTGTGCTTAACAATCCCATGAGGACCCTGTAAAATAAGAGGGGCATGTACTGAAGGGAAAAGTGGGGACCTATTACCAGAAGCAGGGGGTGGGGTGAATCTCTGATTTTTTTGATGTCCAGTATTTCTTCCTTTTCTACTGACAGCAAACCCCTTCCACTTTATAACACTGTGGCTTGGGTGAGGCCAACTCTACTTCAGTTCTATGGCAAGCACAGGCCCCAAGCGTGGCCCATCAAAGCTAACGAGAGAGTTCAGCCAAAACTGCCAAAAAACAGACACGATTTTCTGCCCAAGTGGTTAAGGGCACAAGCAGGTGCTGATGGGAGAAACAGAGGAGAATTGTAAGACTGGGAGGGCTGGAAAAGACAGTGAGTTGTCAGCCAGCCTGAACCTCAAGTCCAAGCAGAAGTCAGGCCCCCCTCTTTTGGGTAAAAACGTAGAATTCAATAATTTTTAGTATATTCAGAGTTGTGTAACCATCACCACCAGCCCATTCATCAACAGTTGCACATGGCAGTTGGAGGGTATTTTGCACTATTCAATAATGCCCTTTACACTAAATTTGTATACATGTATATGTGCAGAAATTGTATATATTGAATATAAGTAAAAATAACATCATTGAAGAGTTACACTAATTATTTATATTGCTGAAAAAATACTGAAATAATACTGAAATTTTATTTATAATTTATAAATTTTATAAATTTTATTTATATTGCTGAAAAAATACTGAAAAATACTGAACATTAGTATATACATAATTTTATTTTTATAAAAGTTTGAGCAAAATTTAATTATAATTTCAAAACATTAACTTTTAAAATTTCAGCCTATTTAGTTTATTATAAGACTTT
>RJWT010008736.1:0-25929 GCA_004365215.1 Cuniculus paca | reverse complement strand
TCTTTTGTAGCTTTTTCTAATGTCTAAAGCTGACTGGCTAATAAATTTATCTTTAAGAATAATTTGTCCCTCTATTTGAATCAGGATCTAAGAACATGTGTTTTATCAATGCCTCCTGTAAACTATCTAAGAAGGCAGAGGGGTGTTCCTCTTTCCCTTGTTGAGTAACTGATAACTTAAAATAATTGAATAGTTTAGTTCTTACTCTTCTTAGACTTTCAAGAACACATGTCTGGAAGTGTTTCCTAATCCAATCACCCGCCTAGTTGTTAGGTTAGTAGGGGTCTTGGGTAGGGACTGCGTGTGAACCAGTGGGAATTGGTAGTTCCCCTGGCTGTCTATCTTCTGGCTTTCTAAAATTAACAATATGATATTCATCTCCAAATGCAATCGCAGCTTGTAATGCTGCCTGTCTTTCATTAGAAGGCAATGTCTGATTTAAGAGTAACATTACATCTTTCCAATCTAGCTCATAAGTCTGAGTAAGTCCTCTAAGGACGTCAATGTACTTGTGAGGATTGTCTGAGAATTTTCTGAGGTCTATTTTGATCTGTTTTAAGTCCCTGTGAGAAAAAGGCACATGAATTCTTGAAGTTCCAGATTGTCCACGTACTTCCTGTAAAGGATATTGTCCTTTAGGAGCTTGCATAAACTCAGCTTGATTGTACTACTTTAGCCAATGTGACATAGTTGTGATCTTGTATGCCAATACTGAGATTGTCTGGAGATCATAAACAATGCTACAGTACAGTTCCAAGGAACCAGGTGCTAGGCCAGATAGGCAACAGTCTCTCATCCTTAATAAATTGAAGAGTCAGGATCTTGAGACAGACTTAAAAGGCCTAGAACCCATCTCTGAAAAATAGTCATTTCCTAAAGAGGTATCAATACTTGTAATAAAGCTGCCTACCAAAAGCAATTTAAAGTACACACATGCACACATACACACACACACACACACACACACACACACACACACACAAAATGAAAGCAAGATGTAATCCCAGACCTCCAACTTGCTCAAGGCAAATCCAGGGCACACTGAGATGGAAGAAACACAAAGCCACACAGCTGAATTTTGTGAAATGGTAACAGTGGAACTAAAAAAGCAGATGAATGAATCTCTAGAAAAAAATGAGAAGTAACTACACAGATAACTAAAGACTGTAACAAAAGACATGGTTAATGAATCTAGTGTAGATACAGATAAAAAAAATAGGCTTAGGAGAGTGATGGAAACCATAAATGCCCAACATAGGAAAGAACTGGATTCCATAAAACAGATTCAAACAGATATCCAGGAAATTAAAAATTCTACTGAAAGTATACATAGCAGGATTAACCAATATAAAGATGGAACATCAGGTGTAGAAGACAGATTTACGGTTAGTGATCATCAAATGAAAGACTTCTTAAAAAATAACAAGAAATCATGAACAATCAATCCAGCAGCTGTTAGATGATGCAAAGAACAATGTAAGATTAATCAGAATCAGTGAAAAGTCAGAAGATAGCACAAAGGGCTCAAAAAAACCCATTTACATCAGTAAATGCCCATTTTCCAAATATGAAAAAAGAATTTGACATACAGATAAATAGGCATGTGGAACACCAATTAGCCATAATCAGAAAAAACTACACTAAGGCATATAACAGTCAAAATTCCAGAAATTTAACACAAGAACAGAATATTAAAAGCTGTAGAGAAAAGAAACAAATCACCTACAAAGGAAAGCCCATCAGAATCATGGTAGACCTCTCAGCACAAACTCTTAAGTCATGGAGAGCTTGGAGTGAAGGATTTCAAGCCCTAAAAGAAAATCTCCAACTCAGTAGTGTACCTCACAAAACTATCTTTCAAAATTGATGGAGAAATAAGACATACTCATGGTAAAGAACCCTGGAAAAAGTTCCTGACCACAAAACCAGCACTTCAAAAAGATCTGAAAGATATTCCACAAAAATACAATGATGACAACAATCTCATGAATCCAAATAGAATGAATCCACCAGGCAAGGCAAGCAATTAAACAGAAGGGATAGGGAATTAACAACAGGAAAATAACATGACAAGGATAAGTTAATACATATAATTTATAACCATCAATGTAAATGGTCTTAATTCACCAATCAAAAGAAACAGATTGGCAGAACGGATCAAGAAACAAGATCCAACAATATGCTGCATACAAGAATCAAATTTAAGTCAAAATGAAATTCATAGACTAACAGTTAAAAGATGGAAAATAGTATTCCATGTCACAGGAACCCAGAAAAAACAAGGATAGCTATTCTATTTGCAGACAAAGTGAATTCCAAGACAAGACTGATCAAAAGAGACAAAGAAGGTCACTACATAATTGTTAAGGGAACAACTCAAGAGGAAGAGACAACAGTCTCAAATATATGTGCACCAAATACTGGTACACCCAACTTTATAAAACAAACAGTAATAGATATGAAAAATCAGATAAGCACTAATACAATTATAATGGGGGAACTCAATACCCCACCATAACAAACAGATCAACTAGGCAAAAAATCTACAAAGAAATGTCAGAGCTGAACCAAACCTTTGAACAAATGGAGAGAGTTTCACCCCACAACAATAGAATACATGTTGTGCCCAGCTGCACATGGAACTCACTCCAAAATAGATCACATAGTAGCTGATAGAACACACTTAAGTAAATATAAAGGAATTGAAATTATCCTATTAGTGCCTATTATCAGATCATAGTGCGCTGAACTTGGAAATCAATGGAGAAAGAAATAAAAACTACATAGACACATGGAAATTAAATAACACTCCTGAATAATCAGTGGATCATAGATGAAATTAAAGAAGAAATGACAGTTTCTACAATTAAATGATAATGCCAGTATGCCATACCTGAACTTATGGGATGCAATGAAAACAGCCTGATGAGGGAAATTTATAGCAGTGAATTCACATTTCAGAAAAATAAAGTAAATTCAAATAAATAGCCTGTTGTTGAAACCCAATTTGCTATGAAAAAAAAAAAGCACGAATTAAACCCAAATGTGTATGAGGGAAGAAATTATAAATATCAGAGTAGAAAGTAATGCAACCGAGACTAAGAAAACAATGCAAACAATCAATGAATTCATGAGTTATTTTTTTGAAAGATCAAAATATATAAACCCATAGATAACCTTATTAAAAAAAAGAAAAGAAAAGGAAAGAAAAAAAGGACTCAAATCCATGCAATTAAGAATGAAAAGGGTGAAAACACAATGGAGCCTCCTGAAATCCAGAAGACCATTATTACCTACTTTATGAACATGAAGATAGAAAATGCAGAAGAAATGAGCAGATTCTTAGATATATATGAATTGCCAAATGGGAGGAAAGGGAAAAATGATCAAAAAAGTTAAAATCGTAGCAGATTTGTAAATAGGGAGTGGGAAGAGGGTTTGAAGGAAAGGGAGAGGATTGAGAAAAAAGAGTAATCAAAATATATCATATGCAGGTACAAATTCACTGTGATCATATGACCTTTATCTATATCTAAATGGTACCAAGAAACTTAATTTAAAATACTAAAACATTCAAAATAATTCAGTATCAGTCAATGAAATTGAAGAACTAATTTAAAAGAAACTGCCAAAAAAGAAAACTTATGGGCTTAAGATCTATTGCCACTACTCAAACTCTCTAATGAAATTGAAAGGGAAGCATTTCTCCCAAACTCATTCCAGAAGCAAGGATTTTCCTGATTCCAAAACTAGAGAATTATTCAACCAAAAAAGAGAACTACAGGCTAATCACCTTAATGGATGGATATATATTAAAAAATCCTCAATAGGATACTTACAAACAGAATACAGCAAGTCATCAAAAAGATTATACACCATGATCAAGTATACAGAGATGGTTCATCATATGCAAATTAGTAAATGTAATACATCACATTACTAGAACAAGGACAAAGCCACATGCTCATCTCAATAAATGCAGAAAAAGCATTTGACAAAGTCCAACACCATTTCATGATAAAAATCTCACAGAAAATTGGAATAGATGGTCTTTATTTCACTCTTATAAAAACCATCTATGCTAAACCAACAGCCAGTCTCATAATAAATGATCAAAAACTGAAAGCCTTCTCTCTAAAATCAGGAACAAGATAAGGGTGCCCAAGAGCACCACTCCTATTCATTATAGTTCTTGAAATATTAGCCAGAGCAGTTAGAAAGGAGAAAGAAATACAATAAAATGATTATGGATATGAAAGCAAGAAGTGAAATTATCAATATTTGCAGATGACACAATACTCTACATAAAGACCCCCAAAACTCCATCAAAAGACTCTTGTAATTTATAACCAAGTTCAGCAGCATAACCGGGTACAAAGCCAACACTCAAAAATTAATAGCATTCCTGTACACAAATAACACACTCATTGAGAGATAAATTAAGGAAGCAACACCTTTCAAAATAACATCAAGAAAAATGAAATACTTAGGAATCAATCTAACAAAGGAAGTGAAAGACCAATATATTGAAAACTACAGTACTCTGAAAAAAATTGAAGAGCATATCAGAAAATGGAAAGATAGTGTTTGCTCTTGGCTAGGCAGAATGAATATAGTGAAAATGGCCATACTTCCAAAACTCTTATACAGAATCAAAATACCAATAGCACATCTAACAGAACTAAGGAAAATCACCCTACAGTTCACTTGGAACCAGAAGAAAGCTAGAATTCCAAGAGCTGTCCTGTCCAAAATGTGCAAGACAGGGGGCATCACAAGCCCTGATTTGAAATTATACTACAAAACTACCATGATAAAAACAGCATGGGTCTATAAAAAGCAAAACAACAAAACAAAATGAAACGGACCTGAAGTTCAATGGAACAGATTGAAAGATGCAGAAACTATTCCATGCACATTCAGCTACCTTATCTTTGGCAAAGTGACTAATGCCTTCAGCAGAGGCAAGATAGTCTCTTTAATAAATGGTGCTAGGAAAGCTGACTTTCCACATGCTGATAATTGAACCTGAACCTGTATCTCTCACCAAGCATTAAACTAAAATTGAAATGGATGAAAGATTTAAATATAGAGGCAGAAACACAGTCTTCTGGAAGACAGAATAGGTAAAACTCTTTAAGACATAGAAGTAGGCAAAGACTATGAACAAAACCCCAATTTCACAGGAAATATCACAAAGAATCAACAATTGGGACCTCATCAAATTAAAAACCTTTTGCACTGTGAATGAAATCATGAACAAAGCAGAGAAAACCCACATAATGGCAAAGAATTTTATCAAGTACTCCTCAGACAAAGCACTAATATCTAGACCACATAGAGAATTAAAAAATATCAGACCCCAAAATTTAAAGAATCAGTCCAAAAATGTGTATCTGAAATGAACAGACACTTCCTCAAATTGAGTACAAACAGCAAGTAAATATATGAATAAATATTCAGCATCACTGGTCATTAGAGAAATGCAAATTAAAGCAACCCTGAGCTTCTATCTCATTCCAAAAACAACTGCTATCATCAAGAAATCAACCAATAACGTATGCTGGTGAGGCTGTGGAAGAAAAGAAACTTCCTTTGCTGATAGACGTGCATATTGTTATAAGCACTATGGAAATCAGTATAGAAATTCCTCAAAAAACTAAAAGTAGAGGTTCCATTTCACCCAGCTGTTTCCCTTCTAGACATCTTCCCAAAAGAATTAAAAGCATCATGCCACAGTGATATATGCACACCCATGTTTATAGCAGCACAACTTATAATAGCTAAATGTGGGAAATAGCCCATATGCCCATCAACAGATAAATGGATAAAGAAAATGTGGTTTTTATATACAGTGGTGTACTACTCTGTTATAAAAAAGGCTAAACTGGAGTTATTGTAGGAAAATGAATGTACCCTAAAATCATAATCTTAAGTGAAATCAGTTAAATACACGAGTTTAAATACTGCATCATTTCTCTTGTGTGAGAAACCCAAAGGATAATGAGCATAATAAAGAGCAGATATTGGGGAGCAGCAAAAAACATGTCAAATGGGAAGAGAAGCAAGGTTGGAAGGGAAAGGAAAAGGAAAAAAGAGAATGGGAGGATAAAATGGAAACAAAGATTTAGTAATTGGGGAGGGGAAGAAGAATGAAAGGAGAAGGAGAATGGGGAAAAAGAATTAAGATATATTATGTAGAGGTGCAGATTCCCTATGATTAATGAGATCAGTATGTATGATAAATATGTACTAATAAAAAATAAAGTTAAAAAAGAAAAAAAGTTTGCTTTTGAACATGAATCAATGCACTGTCATCCTTAGAGAAATGCTGGTCAGCCAAACTTGTTACCTGAAGTTAATGTTTTGCAGGATGTGATTAAAATGGTCAACTGTTTGGTTTCCCATCCAGGGAGAGAGAGGAGAAAAATTAACAGGAGGAAGGAAAACAGGCCTTTATTGGAGGGCTGCTGAAGAGACAATGGCAGCCTTCAGAATCCTTAGGAACCACAGACTTTTTATCTGGAACCCAACAGGGGCGGAGCTAAAGGGGCTGGCAGAATGACGCACTGACAGCTGATAGGAGGAGCCTCTACACATGCGCGAAAAGCAGGAGGTTTGACATGCTGGTTTAGCAAAATAACAAAAGGGGGCGCTGTCCAGTGCTAAAGGAAGCTCCTACATGAGGAAAAACCTATCATCAACCACGTTAATGTACATGTTTCTAACTCATACCTGTTCACATAGTTCTGTGAGGAGATGGATGTAGAGCACACACATGTTCTCTTATATGGCCAGACTCAAATACTCAAATACAAAGGTGGTCACTAGCCAGAGCATTTGAGTTATGAGAGCTACTTCAGAGATTTCTTCTAGAAAACATTCATCATTGGCAGCATATTTCAGTGACAGAAAATGTATCTTAGTTACTTTTCTCTCATTTCTGGGACAAAATACCTAACACCCAAAATTAAGGAAGAAAAGGTTTATTTAGCTCACAGTTTGTGGAGGTTTCAGTCCATAATCAACTGGCTCCAAAGCAGGTTGGCATGTCACAGGGGCAACACATCTAGGTGGCAGAAAACAACAAAAACAGCAAGAGCAAAAGTGTGGGAGAGCAAGCCTCTTTTCCTTCCTTATATTGTAAGTAGCTTACCCACCCACACCTTCTCTATGCCATCCTCTTGCACAGGCTTAGGATGTTTAGAGAATGAGGGTGCTGGCCCTCTGCTGAGCCACTTAGTTAAACTTCTAAACTTCTCAAGTTGATACAATATATCAACCATTACAAAAAGGGTCACAAAACTTGCTTACTTTTATGACACATTCAACCTGCTCAACAAACTCAGTGTTTCTCATCAAAGAAGAATGACAACTGTGAACTGACTTCATCCACGCTAAAAGAGCATCAAGTACTTGAATCACAAATGAGAGTGACTTTTTAAAAAAAATTAATTAAATTTATTGGTATGATTTAGGTATGGACAGTGATCATATTCATCATAGGGAATTTGTACTTGTACATGATTTACCTTGATTTGTCTTTTTTCTCTACTTATTCCCCTACCCTCCCTTCATTTCCTCTTTCCCTCCTTACTTACAAAAAGCTTTGTTTCCATTTTTTTCCTTTCCTTCCTTTCCCCCTCTGTCCTCTCCCCCTGTTTCCCTTTCCCATTTGAACATTTTCTTCCTATTTCACAATATATATTGTACATTTTGGTCCATATTTACTCTTTTGGTTTCTCACACTAGAGAAACAATGAGGTATTTACACATGTGGGTCTGATTTATTTCACTTATGAGTATGTTCTCAAGGTTCATCCATTTAGCAATAAATGTCTTAAGTTTACCCTCATTGTTTGCTGAGTAGCACTCCATTGTATAAAAAATCCACATCATTTTTATCCATTCATCAGTTGATGGGCATTTGGGTTGTTGCCAAGACATAGCTATTACAAACTGTGCTACTATAAACATGGGTACACATATATTGCTGTAGTATGATGCTTTTAATTCTTTTAGGAAAATACCAAGAGGGGAATGATTGTATCAAATGGTACCTCTAGTCCTAGCTTTTTAAGGAATCTCTACACTGATTTCCACAATGGTTGCACCAGTCTACACCCCCACCAACAGTGGAGAAGGGCTTCTTTTTCCCCACAGCCCCACCAGCATTCCTTATTGATTGACTTCTTGATGCTATTCATTCCTTCATAAGTGAGAAGGAATCTCAGTGTTGTTTTAATTTGCATTTCTTGAATGACCAGTGATATTGAACATTTCTTCATGTATTTATTTGCTATTTGTATTTCTTCATCTGAGAAGCATGTGTTCATCTTAGATGCCCATTTTTGGATTCGGTCTTTGAATTTGAGGGGCCCAGTGTTTTTCAATTCTTTATATGTTCTAGATAGACGTCCTTTGTCTGAGGGACAGTTGCTAAATTTTTTTTTCCATGTGGTAGATTTTCTTTTCACTCTGTTCATAGTTTCTCTTGTTGTGCAAAAGTTTTTTAATAAGAAGAGATCCAAGTAGTTCTTTGGAGTATTTCTCATGCTATCTGGGTTTTCTTCATGAAGTCTTTGCATATTCATATGTCTTCAAGAGTTCTACCTATTTTCTCTTCCTGCAAATTTAGTGTTTCTGTTTTAATAATTAAACCTTTAACTCATTTTGATTTTAGTTTAGTGCATGGCACTTGATACGGGTCTAGTTTTAGTCTTCAGCATGTGGAAAGTCAGTTTTTCCAGCACTATTTGTTAAAGAGGCAATCTTTTGGTGAACCAGTGCCATGTGTGGGCTGCCACTAGTGGGGGACGGCCAAACCCCAGCCTTTCCCCATGAGTCAGCACCATCCGTGGACTGCAGGAGAAAAGAAAAAGAATTCACCAAGAAGCAAGCCCTCCCTGTGAACCAGTGCCATGCATGGGTCACTGCCACCTTGTGGGGGGTTGGAGTCAGACCCCAGCCCCTTCCGGCATTAGGGTTGGGAAACAAGAAGAGCCAGACACTCCCTCCACCCCCTGGTAAGTGACTGGCTGATCCAGAGAAATACAGGCTGTGATGATAGCTATTGAGGTGAAATGCAATTTGACGCTTGTGGTATTTTGGTGTTTCATAGACTTTGCAGGTGTAGGGCCGGTGGTCTGATCACCTATTTAGAGGATAATGGTATGCAGTGTGGCATCTACAGGGGATCTCCTTCTGAAGGTGGTAGCCATTGTTAATTCCCTATTATCTTATTTTGAAGTCCTACATCATTTTCATAGTTTTGTTGGGTTGGGTTTTATTCTGTTTTGTTTTGTTTGATTTTGTTATACCTGATGGTGTGAGCAGCTATTTCAAAGATAGCAAGATATATTACGGTAGCCATTTTGGATTTACTATTGTCTTGTTTTGAAGTCCTTTATTGTATTCATTGTTTTGTTTTTATTGGTTCTCATCTGTTCCGTTTTGCTTGATTTTCACTATGTCTGATGGTATCTGCAGCTATTTTGAAGACAACAAGAGGTGTTATGGTAACTATTGTTGATTTTGTATTGTTTTGAAGTCCTGTGTCACTCGTACTGGTTTGTTTTGATTGGTTTTATTCTCTTTTATTTTGCTTTGTTTTATCCTCTTTAAAATAAAATAAAAAATTTTTTTAAAAGTCTATCTTCCAGCGAAGATATTTGGCTTCTTCATCAAAGATAGGGTGACTGAGTGTGTTTGAAGTTTTTTTTTGCATCTTCTAATATTTTACATTGATCCTCTTGTCTGTTTTTTGTCAGTACCATGCTATTTTTATCACAGTAGCTTTGTAGTGTAATTTCAAGTCAAGGATTATGATGCCTTCTGCTATGCATTTGTTGCCCAGAATTGCTTTTGGTATTCTAGGTCTCTTCTTGTTCTAAATGAATTTTATGATTGTTTTTGCTAATTCTGTGATATATGTTAATGCTATTTGATTGGGATTGAATTAAATCTGTATAACAATTTTGGAAGTATGGCTATTTTCACTATGTTCATTCTTCCTACCCAAGAGCAAGGGCTATCTCTCCATCTTGTGATATGCTCTTTGATCTCTTTTTTCAGAGTATTGTAGTTTTCAATGTATTGGTCTTACACTTTCTTTGTGAGATTGATTCCTAAGTATTTCATTTTTTCAATGCTATTGTGAAAGGTGTTCTTTCCCTAATTTATCCCTTAGTGAGTTTGTTGTTTGTTTATAGGAGTGGATTAATCTTTGAGCTTTGACTTTGTATCCAGCTACATGACAAAGAAAAAGCCCAGGTCTGATGAATTCACTGCTGAATTTTACAAGAAATTTAGAGAAGATATAATTTCACTACTCCTCACAATTTTTAATGAAATTGAAAGGAAAACAGTATTCCCTAACTCATGCCTGGAGGCAAGTGTTACCCTGGTACCAAAATCAGAGGAGGACACAACCAAAAAAGAGAATTACAGGCCAATCTCCCTGATGAACATAGATGTAAAAATCCTCAATAAAATACTAGCAAACAGAATGCAGCAAATCATCAGGACTATTATACATCATGACTCAGTGGGATTCATCCCAGGAATGCAGGAGTGGTTCAACATACACAAATCAATAAATGTAATATACCATATCAGCAGAGCCAAAGACAAAAATCAAATGATAATCTCAATAGATGCTGAAAAAGCATTTGATGAAGTCCAGTACCCATTCATGATAAAAACCCTACAAAAAATTGGAATAGATGGTCTTTATCTCAATCTGATAAAAACCATCTATGACAAACCAATAGCCAACACCCTACTAAATGGTCAAAAACTGAAAGCTTTCACTCTAAAATCAGGAAGAAGACAAAGATGTCTACTATCACTAGTCCTGTTTAATATAGTTCTGGAGACATTAACCGGAGCAATTAGATCAGGGAACAAAATAAAAGGGCTAAAGATAGAAAATGAAGAATTTAAATTTTGCAAGTGACATGATACTCTACATAGAAGGCCCCAAAATCTCCACCAAAAGATGTTGAATTTTTAAAAACATCTTTGGGAACATTTCAAAAATCTGTATGTTCTGTATTAAAGACAAAGTTTAATATTCTGAGGTTGCCACTAAACACTGAAAGGCCTGCTTTCATTTGCAGTATCCTATTTTTGTGAAGCCTGGTTTTCCGCAGTGACAGCAATCAAAACAAGATTATAAAATAAACTAGACATAAACAGCATACTTCAGGTATCAGTGTTCTGCATTACCCTCAGATGGGACTATCTAGTTGGAAACAAGCTCAGAGTTGCACTGATTCTGCATTATTGTAAATTATATAATCATTTATTATCTATTGCATTGTAATAATCATAAAAGAAAGTGCACAATGAATGTAATGTCCTTGAATCATCTCCAAACCACCCCCACCACAATCCATGAAAAAATTGTCTTCCACCAGAGTAGCCCTTCACACCAAAAAGATTGGGTATTGTTGATCTACAGTGCAAGGAGCATCTAGCCTGATCTTTTCTCATGTGTTTTATATCTGCATATATAACTAATTACCTACAGTGACTTCCACCTGTATATTCCATAACCTCTCAAACTTAATATGTACAAAGTTGTGTTTGTAATTGTTTTACCACAATTACAACACCATCTTTGCTTCCCAGTTTTGTTACATGGTGCCACTGTGAATCCATTTGCTCAGGGCGGAGATCTAAGATTCATCCTCAACTTCTGTTATCTTTTTTCTCCTTGCCAAGTTCCAAGTACTCATAACTCCATCCTCTTCTTTCTTTCTCTTTTTATTAGTACGTATCTGTAGTACATAATGTTTACATTACTTGTGGGGCATTGGTACATGTACTTAATACGTCTTAATTCCTTTTTTATCCCCTTCTCTTCTCTCCCTCCCCTTCCATACATCTCCTGGATTCTTTCTTTCTTTTTTTTTTGTTTGCACATATTTGAAATACATAAGGTTTACATTTCTTGTTTGAAGTTGGTATATGTGTGTAAAACATCTTAATTTCTTTTTCATCACCTTTTTCTCCCCCACCTCTCCCTCCATCTCTTGAGCACTTTCCTCTTTTCAAAAGATCTACTTTCCTACCTCCTATCATCTATCTTTCACCTCTGTTATCACTACCATAGTTAAGGTCACCATCATCTTCCCCTTAGATGTAGCAGTAGCTGCTTAATGATCTTTCTGCCTCCAGTGTTGCTACTACGCAACCAGAATGCTTGCTTTTAGGAATAAATCTGGTCATGTCAGCCTTCACCCTAAATATTTAATAGCTTCTCAGGGCTCTTTGTATGACCTCTCTTCTTCATATAGCTCATAAGTAGGCTAACCATATGGCTCACTTTCCCTCAATAGTCTAAGTTTACACCTATTATTTCAGAATAATTATAAACAATGTCTCCTTTTATTCTCAAACATGTTCCAACTTGGTTGCTGGGTGAAATAGTTACCCTATTTATAAAATCTCTCATCTGAAATTTGCTTACTTTTTTGGCCTTACGTCTTACAATTCTCTACTCAATCCTTACAATTCTCACTAAAGTCCTTTAAAGCCTTTTGATGCAAACTTATTTTCCTTCCAAAATATTGTCCTTACTCTTCTGTCCTCCTGGGTCATGTTTAAGATCTTTTTTCAACCCTGAAAAATAGCTTCTCACTGTTTAGGTCACAGTTTCATTCCATTATTAGCTCTGTTCTGTTGTCACTCAGAATATTCATATTTATGAGCTAATGATTCTTCCCACATTGCTACTTTACTATGTATTTATCTGAAGCCACCATTATATCAAACTTCAATGACATGGATCAGATACTTTATTCAGGTTTTCCCCAGGAACTATTGCTACCTCAGTTATGAAATAGATTCTCAGTAAATAATTGATGAGTAGGGCAATGATTTTGAGCATATGAGAATACCTAGTAGAGTATAAAGACATTTAGGCTTTTAAGAGTAGAGTGGACAGGTACAGGGGTTTAACTATTAGCAAGACAAAGCAGGGAGGTTTGTTTTACTTGAATGACAAATCTTGCAATATCTTTTTTTTTCTTTTAAATATAGTAAAACCCAACAAAATGAAACAGAATAAATCCAATCAAAACACAGCAGTGAAATTGGTACAGAATATCAAAGCAGGTTAATAGGAAAACAACAATTGCTACTATAGTATGTCTTGTTATCTTCACAGAAGTTTTCCATTCCATCAGTTATAGCTAAATCAGACCAAAACAAAACAGAATAAAACCAATCAAAACAGAATACTGAGTAAAGCAAAAAAAAATTAATAAGAATAAAACAAAACAGTGAGAACATTATTAGACTTTAAAAACAAGACAGAAAAACCCCCCATATTTACCATATTGCTTACTGTTATCCTTCCTATACATGCTCAGACTGTCAACCCCATGCCTGTAAATTCAACCTAACAATACAATCCTTCAGGTGCTTTTTGTACCTCAATCGCTATCAGCTCAGGCTGACCTCCAAACCAGCTGGTGGCTTATGGGGTGAGAGGGTTTGGTGATTTTCAGCCTGCATACTGGTAGGCTTACAGGAGGCACTGACTTTTTCTCTTCCTGGGTCCCACATGGTCTGCGCAGCTTAGCAGAAAGGCTGGCTAGTTGGATCCTTGATTGGCTCCTCCCAGTTCCAGGATGGCTGATTCTTGGGAGTTGCTATCTGACTTTTCTTTGTCTTCTTGGGTCCTGCATGGTCTGCCAATATCTTTTAAGGATATCCCCAGTAGAACTTACTTTTGAGAACACACTGTCTTAGGGTATATGGAAACTTTGGATGGTGATCTAATGTTTATGAGTTTCAGGTGTATCACTATGCTAACAAGTGGTACATCTTAGCTCCAAAGAATACAACCTCAACAGTGAAAACTTAGAAATATGGAAATAGACAGGTTGAAAATATTGGGGAACAGAGAGGCTCTAAATTCTCCACAATTCACACTATTCGGCAGTTATTAGTGTTGGCTATGAAGGAGGCCAACCTTGAGCCTGTTTTTGGACCACAGGGTGTCTATGGGAGATTGACAATACCAGTCAGAAGCATTGTTGTTTCAGTACATGTCCAAAGCATTCAATTTTATTGCAGTGAAAAAAATACTTTCCCTCTCTTTGTTTATCACATTGTTTCTGATTTCTTTTCTCCAGAAGCCCCAGTTTTGTACTAACAGCTTTGGGGGTGGTGATAAGGTGAATTTTTAAAAACAGTCTTCTGTCATACATAATTGTTTTGGTGGATCCAAGATTTTTTAAGAGTCATGCAAAACGAGGCCATTGTTTTGTTGCTCTTGACACATCACAGTGGGGACAATTACTAGAATCCTTCAAGAATTATGTTGTGTGTTAGAACAGCATGATAGGATCTAATACAGAAATATATTGATTATCATCAAACAAAGATTCCATGTAAATATCAGTATGGGTTGTGGAATGTTTCCTAAGTCACTTAGGTAGTAAGGCAGTGAATGTCTCCAGCAGCACATGATGTCCTTTAGAGCAGATGTGTTTATTCTTCCAAAACAATCCAAAATAAAACCCGAAGTCAAGGACACAGAGTGCTCTCCTGCTGTGGTAAATGAGCGGACCCAGTGTGTCAACCTGGATGATTTAATAAATCTCATCGCTAGCTCCATCTCTGTAACCTTTTGTCACAGGAGGAAGGCATAAGAATTTGGTTTTGTTTGTCTATTTTTGCTGCTATTGCTTTGCGTAGGACATTTATTTCACTAACCTTGGTCTTAAATTCCTTTATCAAAGAGGAAAGAATGCTTTAAATGTATTACCTTATTAATTGGGATAAAAGTACACTTCGTATGTTTTGGAACCTGAGAAAAATAGTCTTACTTTTACAACTGAAAGAGAGTTTGGTGATGAGTTAAAACTATGGTTTTGATGCCACCTTTTCTCCTCTTACTAAAGTTACTTCTATAGCTAGAAAATAATAACTTTGATATAATTTTCTTTATCTCATTTTATGATTTCCCTGATGCAGGCTCAAATGAATCACTTAAAATAAAAAATTTATAAGACAGAGATATAGAAGAGACTTCTAAAATCCAAAAATGGATATTCAGGTTCTTGAAATGTGAGACTGACTGTATAGATCCATTGAAGTAGTTTCTCAGCTGAACAGGATTGGCGATAGCGTTCTGAGTAGGCTTTTGTTCTAAATTTTACTTGTGCTTGCCAGTACTCCTGAATGGCTTACTGCCTCGTAGCTCAGTAGCACAGCAAGAAAGGAGCAATTATATCAATTTAAAACTCTAGTCTGTTGCAAGGTCCTCTAGTCAAAATCCACTGCTATTATTAATATACAGTATTCTGTACATCTAAGAGAAGAAAACTAAAGTGTTCTCCATATGGGGGGAAATTTCACCTCCTCCTCTAGCTGGTTATTCCAGTTTAAATAAATTCTGTGATTGGGGGTGGTAGTGGACTCATGCTCTTTACTTGCCTATTGTCTCATTTAAAAGTATGTACAATTCTAGTTCGGCAAACAGCCCCATGTACTTTCAATTGGCTAAGTTTTGTGTTTCATTTGTTTGAGATACTGCTTACCATTATCTTGTGGAGTAGGCACAGTTCTACTCAATTGAGGAAAGTGAACTCACAGAGATTAACTGTTCTAGGTGCCATGGCATGCTGCATTGCTTTATGAGTGGGCTACAAAGGCCTCGTTTACCTATTCATTGTCGACAATAATGATTAAAGTAATGACTATATAATATGTCATGGACTACAGTTACTGTTAAGGATACAAAGTTAAATGAAGTACTCACCAATTTTGCCCTCATTGTATTTTGTGACAAATAGGAAGAGAGGGATTTTATTTTTTATTACAAACTTGTGTTGTTTTTTTTCATTCTCTTTTATTACTTTTACTTGGCATTAGGATTGCACTTGTTTGTAGCTCATGCTGAGTAATCCGTGTGCGAATTAGTTTAGGCAGAGCCTTTGCTCTTCACATGTTTATACTTCATGATAGACATAATAGATCCATGAAGATGACTAAATACCCATATGGGTAATGAGAAATTCTCCATTAGCTACAACAGCCCACTAATTCAAGAATGTCAAATTTTGAAAAATTTCAATCCAATAAATAAAAATGAGCTCCTGAGCACTCAAAATAGAAGTTGCTGAATGTACCAAGATTCATGTGCTTTATTTACAGGAATATACTTCAGGTCCTCTCTTTGAGACAGAAGTTTAACATGGTTGGATGTTGCTTGTATCTTATAAAGAGATTGAAAAGGTATCTGTTTATCCTTGAGGATTGCTCAAAAGAAGAGATTAGACTTCCTAAAAATGTTATTAACAATTTTGGTGAGGACCATTTCTGTCCATCTGATTGGGAGATGGTATATCAAATTTATTTAGAAACACAAAATAATCCAAAACATTTGTTTTGCTTTTCCTATGAAGCACATGATTGAGCTCATTAGTCTTTTCTCAAAACCACTGTTTTATCTTTTATCATTAAAAAAATACTTCATCCTTTTCCCCTTGTTCTGCACCCTCTCATTCCAATTGGAATAGTCACTGACAAAGGCTCCAGTACACTGAACATGTCCAGTCATTTATCAGAGTAGCTGCAAACCTGGAAAGAGTGGCTTTGAATCTTAGGCTCCCACAGTTTCTTGGTGGAAATTCACATTCTTGAGTTTCACCATCATCAGCAACCCTCCACTAAGTTGCTTCGCTAGACTGGTCTTGGCCAGGGGGCAGCTACTATAAAGAATGAGACAGGAGGCCCTGTGAGTTGAAAGGGAATCAGTGGGCACACTGACCTCAGGTGTGCAACTGCACACCAGATCATGGCGTTAGGGACTTTCACTTTCAGATGGTGCTGTTTCTTTATTGAATTGTGAAGGATCCTTTACTAGAGGGATATGTGGATAAGTATTTGTGAGAGTGGACTTGCAAAATAATATCCAGTGATAACTCCATTCTTGAGAGGAAAGAAAAAGAAGTACAAAAAGGTATCATAAGGACTTTATGTTGACATTTAAACATCTTGAAGAATTGTAGTTATGCTACCTACCCATGGAAAAGTGGATCTTTGAATCTAAAGATAAGATATCAAATACAAAATTTTGCTTTTCTTTTAATCATCAGAACATAGAAATTCAGAATCATTTGTTTGTTTTAAATTTTACTGTTTTATGTTTATGGTACATAATGATTGCATTCCTCATTGCGAGTTGATGTTTTTTAATCCTTCCCCCTTTTCCCTCCCCCTTCCTCCATCTCTTGATCTCCTTCTGTTTTTCAAAAGATCTATCTCCCTATTTCCTACTATTTTTTTATTTTCCTCTTTATTTAAGTTTTGAGTTTCTCATATAAGAGACACTATGCAATATTTAACCTTGTGTATCTGATTTATTTCACTTAACATTATGCTCTCAAGACACTTTATTTTCTCACAAATGACTCAATTATATCTTTCTTTATGGCAGACTAGTACTCCTTTACAAGATAATACCACATTTTCCTTGTCTGTCTGTTGATGGGCCTTTAGGTCTCTTCCAAGATATAGCTATTATGAATTGTGGTGCTATAAACATGGATATACACAAATCAATGTAGTATGATGTCTTTAACTCTGTAGAGAAGATACCTAGAAGGGGAATAACTGAGTCAAATGAGATTTCTATTTTTAGCTTTTGAGCAATCTCCATGTAATTTTCACAATGGTTGTACTACTTTACATCCCACTAGTAATGCAGAGGAGTCCCTAAATTTCTCACCACCTCTCTAGCATTTTTTATTACTTGATCCCTTGAAGATAGCCATTCTTTCTGGAGTAAGATGAAATCTCAGTGTTGTTTTTCTTTGCCTTTCTCTAATGGCCAGAGATGTTGACTATTTTTTCATTTATTTCTAGCCATTGGCACTTCTTTGTCTGAGAACTGTCTATTCATCAGTTATCCATGTTTAATTGGGTTTTTAATTTTGAAGGGTATTATTTTTGGGGGAATATTTATATATTCTAGATATTAGTCCTCTGTTTAAGCTGGCAATTTTTTCCAATTCTTTAGGTCATCTCTTCACTTTATTGTTTTCTTTGTTGTGCAGAAGCTTCTTAATTTTATATGATCCTAATTGTTGATTCTTTGCAATATTTCCTGTGCAATTAGGGTTCTATTCAGAAAATCTTTCCCTCTTGCTATGTCTTTAAGAGTTTTATCTATTTTATTTCCAGGAGATCAAGTGTTTATATCTCACCATCTAAATCTTTGGTACATTCTTGAATTTTTTTTCTTTTCTCTTTCTTTCTTTTTTTTTTTTTTTTTGGACTGGGAATTGAACTCACGACCTCTCACTTGCCAGGCAGACACTGTACCACTGAACTATATCCTTTTCTTTGTTGTTGTTGAGAGATATGGCCTAGATTCAGTCTTCTGTTTGTAGATAGCCGGTTTTCTTAGCATCATTTGTTAAGAGGACATCATTCTTCCAACATATGTTTTTGGCCCCTTTGTTGAAGACCAGATAGTTAAATGCACTAGGGCTATTTTAGCATCTTGTATTCTAGTCCATTGATTCATTTTTCTGTTTTTGTACCAGTACCATGCTGTTTTTATCACTCTAGGCTTACAGTATAACTTAACTCTGGGGTCGCGAGGCCTTGTCCTTTGCTTTTGTTGCCCAGAATTGCTTTTGCTATTCTGTGTCTCTTCTGGTTCTATGAATTTTGAGATTGCTTTCTCTAGTTCTGTGAGAAATGCTATTGGTATTTTAATTGTGATTGTGTTAATTCCATCAGTTTTTGAAGTTTAGACATTTTGACTATATTGGCTCTGTCTATCCAAAAGCAAGGGGTATCTTTCGATTTTATAATGTCCTCCCCGATCTCCTTTTGCAGAGCACTACAGGGGGTATGTGTATATATGTGCGTGTGTGTGTGTTGGGCTTTCATGTCTTTGGTTAGGTTAATTTCTAAGTATTTAATTTTTCTTGATGGTTTGTGAATGATATTATTTTCCTAATTTTTTCTCAGTGGGTTTATTATTGGTGTACAGGAATGCTATTGTATGTTGTTTCTGTATCTTGTTATCTTGATGAATTTGATTATTAATTCTAGTCTTTTGGTGAAATCTTTTGGGTCTTCTGTATAGAGGACCATGTCATCTGCAAATAATGATAATCCAACTTCTTCTTTCCCTATGCATATCCCTTTCATTTCTTTCTTTTGTCTGCTTGCTTTGGCTGATGTTTTCAGCACTGTATTGAACAGGAATAATGATGGTGAGCATTCATGTATTGTTCCTGATTTCAGAGGGAATCTTTCATCATATTTCCCAGTATCCAAGTTGGTTGTTGGTTTGTCATAAATTGCTTTTATCCGATAAGGTTTTTCTATACTTATTTTTTTTCCAGGGTTTTTATCATGACTAGATGTTGGATTTTTGAGTGTCTTTTTCTGCCTCCATTGAGATATTCATGTGACTTTTGTCTATGTTTCTATTTATGTGATGCATTACATTTATTGATTTTCACAATCCCAGGTGGTCATGATTAAATGATCGTTTTGATGATTTGCTGTATTCTGTTTCCCGGTATCTTGGTGAGGATTTTTGCATCTGTGTTCATTAAAGGAATGGACAGTAGTGATCTTGATTTTTTTGTATTTATTTACACATAATTTATGGGCTAGTATGTGGTGTATTTTGGAGAAAGTTTCTCATTACTGCTAAGAAGAATGAATATTCTGCTGTTGAGTAGAACATTCTGTTGATATCTGTTAACCTCATTTATTCAAGAATTTGTTTCAACTCTGCTATATTTTTGTTGTGACAGTGGGGTATTGAGGTCCTTAACTGTAATTGTATTGATTCTGATCTTTTATGTACACTAGTGCTCGTTTTATGAAGTGCACCAGTGTTTGTTGCTTATATGTTTATAATTTTTATCTCTTCCTGTTGAATTGTTTCTTTAACCAATATGTAGTTACCTTTTTTGCCTCTTCTGATCAGTTTTAACATGAAGTCTACTTTGTTTGAGAATAGGATAACTAGTGCTGATTGTTTTTGGATTCCCATTGCATGGCACACTGTTGTCCATCTTTTTATTTTTAGTTTATGAGTTTCTTTTAGGAGTTACTGTGGTTTTTTTGTATACATCATATCAGTGGGTTTTGTTTCTTGATTCATTCTGTCAATTTTTGTATTTTGATGTGAGAATTGAGACCATTCACATTGAGAATTATAACTAAAAGGTATTGACTTTTTCCTATCATTGTTATTCTCCTGTTGTTAATTTCCCTTTTTTCTTTCTGCTTAATTGGTCACCCTGCCTATTGTATTCATTATATTAGATTTTTTGGCATTGTCAATTTCACTGTCTCTTTCTAGGTTATTCTTGAGAATTTTTTGGAGTGTTGGTTTGATGGTTGCAAGTTTCTTAAGGTGCTTTTTGTCATGGAAAGACCTTATTACTCCATCAATTCTGAAGATAGTTCAGTAGGATTCATCAGTGTGGGGCAGAAGTTGTTTTCTCTCAGAGCTTGAGACACTTAACTCCAAGCTGCCCTAGTGTTTATGGTTTGCATTGAACAATTTTCTGCAATTTTAATGCTTTTAGCGCTATAAGGAGATTTGTTGCTTTTCTCTAACAACTTTTAAGTTTCTGTCTTTGTGTTGGATTTCTAGGACTTTTGTCTGTGCTGTGGAGAAGTTCCTTTCTGATTGTGATTATTTGGGGTTCTGTATGTTAACTTCCTTTCCTATATTTGTAAAAAATTTTTTTACTTTAAGGAGAGGAAAAAAACTCCCAAAATTTCAAAGCAAGATAATAGGAGGGTAACAATTGTTAATACATTGCATATTGTTGTCTTTAAATTAGCTACTCAGAGTACAAGATATAGGCATTTAGTTGTCCAAAAAAATCAGCACAAATCTTTCTTTTCAATGAACTAAGAGAAATTACTAGTACAACTATCTTAACTATACACACACAGACAGAAACACACACATATGTAATATATATATATATTATATATTGCTTTTCCCTTCCTTGTTTTTTCCTTTCCCCCATCCCAGTTTCTTCCTTTTGAGCAGTTTCTTCCCACTTTACAACATCCATTTTACATTTTGAATATTATTTACTCTTTCAGCTTCTCACACTAGATAATATGATGCTTGCACATATATGTCTGGTTTATTTCACTTATGAGTATGGTCTCAAGTTGTATCCATTTACCTATAAAAGTTTCCAGTTTATCCATTTTTATAGCTGAGTACTCCATTGTATAAAAAGGTCACATCTTTTTTTATCTATTCCTCAGTTGATGGCCATTTGGATTGTTTCCAAGATGTAGCTATTACAAATTGTGCTGCTAAAAACATGGGTTCACATATATTACTGTGGTATCATGTTTTTAATCTTTCTGGGAATATATTCATCAGGGAAATAGCTGGATCAAATGGGACCTAGTTTTTTGAGGGCTCTCCACGCTGATTTCCACAGTGGTTGCACCAGTCTACACTGCCACCAACACTGGACAAGGGTTCCTTTTTCCTCACAGCCCCTTCAGCATTTGTTTTTGGTTGATTTCTTGATAATAACCATTCTTTCCAAGGAAAGATGAAATCTCAGTGTTGTTTTCATTTGCATCTCTTGAATGACTAGTAATGTTGAACATTTTTTTCATATACCTATTTGCTGTTTGTATTTCTTCATCTGAGAATTGTGTATTCATCTCAGCTGCCCATTTTTGGACTGGGTCTTTAAATTTGAGAGGTCTGATATTTTTGAGGTCTTCATATATTCTCAATAGTAGTCCTTTGAGGAACAACTGGCAAAAATTTTTTCCTACATTATGAGTTGCCTCTTCATGCTATTGGTAGTTTCTCTTGCTGGGCAAGAACTTTTTAATAAGATGAAGTCTTAATTTTCCTGTGTGATCAGGGTTTTATTCATAATGTGTTTGCCTACACCAATGTCTTCTAGAATTTTACCTATTCTGTCTTCCAGCAGATTTAATGTTTCTGGTTTAATATTTAGACATTTGATCCATTTTGAATTTATTTTAACACATGGTGAAAGATATGGCTCAATTTTAATCTTTGGCATATGCAGAGACAGGTTTTCCAGTACTATTTATTAAAGAGGCTATCATTCTTCCAGTGAACGTGTTGGCACCTTTGTCAAAGATAAGGTGACTGGGGCTGGTGATATAGCTCAGTGGTGCAGTGCATGCGTGGCAAGAATGAGATCTTGAGTTCAATTCCCAGTACCAAAAAAAAAAAAAAAAGTGGAGAAAGAACAAAAAAAGAAAAGATAAGGTAACTAAGTACATCTAGAGTTGCTGGAATTGTTTCTGTCTCTTCTAATCTGTTCCATTGATCTATGGGTCTGTTTTTTTCCCCCAGAATCATGCTTTTTTTTTTTTTTTTAAATCACAGTAGCTTTATAGTATAATTTCAAGTCAAGGATTGTGATGCCCCCTGCCTTACCTTTGTTGCCCAGAATTGCCATTGCTATACTAGTTCTTTTCTGGTTCAAAATAAATTTTAGGATTGTTTTTTCTAATTCTATGATACATGCTGTTGGAATTTTGATTTGAATTACATTAAATCTGTGTAACAGTTTTGGGAGTATGGCTATTTTCACTATATTGGTTCTTCCTACCCAAGAGCAAGGGATATCTCAATTTTGTGATATCCTCTTCAATTTCCTTCTTTTTCAGAGTACTACAGTTTTCAGTATAGAGGTCCTTTACATCCTTAGTTAGACTGCTTCCTAAGTATTTAATATTTTTGGATGCCTTTGTGATAGGTGTTGTTTTTCTAATTTCTCTCTCAGTGAATTTGTTATTTGCATACAGGAAGGCTACTGATTTTTGAGTGTTGACTGTGTCCAGCTACAGTGCTGAATAACAGTTTTTTAGCAGAGTTTTTGGGGTCTTCTATGTACAGTATCATGTCATCTGCAGATAATGATAATTTAACTTCCTCCTTTCCTATCATTATTTCTTTTATTTCTTTCCCTTGTATAATTGCTCTTGTTAAAGTTTCCAGGACTATGTCGAATAAGAGTGGAGACAGCGGACATCCTTGTCTTGTTCCCGATTTTAGAGAGAAAGTTTTCAGTTTTTGTCTATTTAGTATGATGTTGGCTATTGGTTTGTCATAGATGGCTTTTATCAGATTGAGTTAAAGACCATCTATTCTAACTTTCTGTAGGATTTTTGTCATGAATGGGTTCTGGATTTTGTCAAAAGCTTTGTCTGCATGTATTGAGATGAACATATGATTTTTGTAGTTGGCTCTATTGTTACGGTGTATTACATTCATGGATTTACATATGTTGAGCCATGCTTGTATCCCTGGGATGAGTCCCACATGGTCACGATGTGTAGTCTTCTTGATGATTTGCTGCATTCTGTTTGCCATCATCTTATTGAGGATTTTTATGTCTATGTTCACTAGGGAGATTGGCCAGTCATTCTCTTTTTCAATTGTGGCCTTCTCTGGTTTTGGGATCAGGATAATGCTTGCTCCTAGGAATGAATTTGGGAGTATTGCTTCCCTTTCAATTTCATTAAAGAGTTTGAGAAGTAGTGTGTTAAGTCTTCTCTAAATCTTTTGCACAATTCAGCAGTGAATCCATCAGGGCCTGGGCTTATCTTTGTTGCTAGGTTTTTAATTATACCTTCAATTTCGTTGATTGATATTGGTTTACTTAGGATTTTTATATGTTCTTGATTCAGCTTAGGTAATTCATATGTATCTAGGAATCTGTCCATTTCATCTGCATTTTCCATCTTAGTAGAATAGAAATTTTGAAGGTAGGTGTAGATAATCTTGATTTTAACAACGTCTGCTGCGAATTCACCCTTTTCACTCTGAATTACATGGATTTGAGTCTTTTCTTTCCTTTTTTTGATAAGATTGGGTAAGAGTTTGTCAACTTTATTTAACCTTTCAAAGAACCAACTCTTTGATTCATTGATTCTTTGTATTTTTTTTAGTCTCCAATACATTAATTTCTGTTCTGATCTTTATAAATTCCTCCCTTTTATGAGCTTTTGGCTTAGTCCATGCTTCTTTTTCTAGAAGTGTGGGGTTTACCATTAAGTTGTTTATTTGTGCTTCCTTTGATTTCCTGATATGGGTATTCACTGCTATAAATTTCCCTCTTAGGACTGCTTTCATCATGTCCCATAAGTTCCAGTATGTTGTACTGTTATTATCACTTAATTGTAGATGCTGTCTAATTTCTCCTTTAATTTCATCTGTGACTCATTGGTTGTTCAGGAGGGTATTATTTAATTTCCATGTGTTTATGAAGTTCTTGTGGTTTCCTTTGCCATTGATTTCCAGTTTCATTGCACTATGGTCTGATAATACGTACAGGACAATTTCATTTCCGTTGCATTTACTTAAGGATGTTCTGTGAGCTAGTATGTGGTCTATTTTGGAGAACATTCCACATGTAGCTGAGAAGACTATATATTCTGATGTTGTGGGGTGGATCACTCTATAGATATCTACTAAGTCCATTTGTTCAAAAGTTTGGTTCAGTTCTAATATTAAATTGTTGATTTTTTTGTCTAGTTTACCTGCCTTTTTGTGACGGGGGGTACTGTGATCCCCCAGTATAATTGTACTATAGCTTATTTGATTTTTCATGTCCATTACTATTTGTTTTATATAGTTGAGTGAACTGGTATTTGTGGCATATATATTTATGATTATTATATCTTCCTCTGGGATTGTTCCCTTTGCAAGGATATAGTGACCTTCTTTATCTCTCTTAATCAGTCTTGGCTTGAAATTCATTTTGTCTGCAAATAGAATAGTTACCTCTGCTTTTTTCTGGGTTCCCATTGCATGGAGTAATGTTTTTCATCCTTTGACTTTCAGTCTATGAATTGTTTTTGGATTAAATGTGTTTGTTGTATGCAGCACATTATTGGATCTTCCTTCTTGATTCATTCTGCCAGTGTGTCTTTTGATTGGAGAATCGAGACCATTAACATTGATGATTATCACTGTATGTGTTGACTTATCCTTGTCATGTTATTTTCCTGCTGTTGGCTCCTCCTCCCCTTTTTTTTCCCTCCCTCAGTCTAAGTTTGCCTTGGCTGATAGATTCTTTTTGTTGAGGTTCATGGAGTTGAAGTCCTTGTTATCTCTTTCTAGAATGTCCTTAAAAACATTTTGGAGTGCTGGTTTGGTGGTCATAAATTTCCTAAGATGTTCTTTGTTATGGAGGTATCTTATTTCTCCATCAGTTTTGAAAGATAGTTTTGCAAGGTACAACAATTTGGGTGGAAGGTAGTTTCCTTTTTTAATATTTTTTATTATTTTATTTTAAAGGGAGCAAAGCAAAACAAAACAAAGCAAATCAGAACAGAGCAATGCTAGCAACACAGAACTTCAAAATGAGACAACAGGAAATCAACAATGGCTATTATAATGTCTTATTTTCTTCAAAATAGCTGCCCATACTATCACACAACAAAATCAAACAAAACAAAATAGAATAAAACCAATCAAAACAAAAGAATGAAAGCCTTACAAGACTTCAAAACAAGACAATAGAAAATCAACAATGGCTACTATGTCTCTTGTTTTCTTCAAGATAGCTATCTATACCTTCATGTATAATAAAATCAAACAATAGAAAACAGATCAAAACCAATCAAAGCAAGAGAATGAAAGCATTACTTCAAAACAAGATAATAGGAAATGCACAATGGCTACTATAGTGTCTCTTGTTTTCTTCAAAATAGCTGTCCATACTATCACACATGTTAAAATCAAACAAAACGTTGACATTCTCCTGGGTTCCTCCCAACAAGCTGGTTGTGGGGTCCCAGGCACTTTCCACATTGGCTACTCCTCTGTGGTGTAGGGGAATGGGACAGGCACCTGGGCCCCTCTGACCCCAGGTTCCCGGGGAGGTAGCAGGGCATAGC